>OY992891.1:22882415-22982415 GCA_963921405.1 Cepaea hortensis
CCCCCATCTCACAGCTTGTTTAATGTGTTCCCCCATCTCACAGCTTGTTTAATGTGTTCCCCCATCTCACAGCTTGTTTTCCCCCTGTCTCACAGCTTGTTTAATGTGTTCCCCCCCATCTCACAGCTTGTTTAATGTGTTCCCCCATCTCACAGCTTGTTTAATGTGTTCCCCCATCTCACAGCTTGTTTAATGTGTTCCCCTGTCTCACAGCTTGTTTAATGTGTTCCCCCCCCCCCATCTCACAGCTTGTTTAATGTGTTCCCCCATCTCACAGCTTGTTTAATGTGTTCCCCTGTCTCACAGCTTGTTTAATGTGTTCCCCTGTCTCACAGCTTGTTTAATGTGTTCCCCCATCTCACAGCTTGTTTAATGTGTTCCCCTGTCTCACAGCTTGTTTAATGTGTTCCCCTGTCTCACAGCTTGTTTAATGTGTTCCCCTATCTCACAGCTTGTTTAATGTGTTCCCCCTGTCTCACAGCTTGTTTAATGTGTTCCCCTGTCTCACAGCTTGTTTAATGTGTTCCCCCATCTCACAGCTTGTTTAATGTGTTCCCCCATCTCACAGCTTGTTTAATGTGTTCCCCTGTCTCACAGCTTGTTTAATGACAGCTTGTTTAATGTGTTTACAGCTTGTTTAATGTGTTCCCCCCCCATCTCACAGCATGTTTAATGTGTTCCCCCCCCCCCCCCCCTATCTCACAGCTTGTTTAATGTGTTCCCCCCCCATCTCCACAGCTTGTTTAATGTGTTCCCCCCCCCCATCTCACAGCTTGTTTAAATGTGTTCCCCCCCATCTCACAGCTTGTTTAATGTGTTCCCCCCCCCATCTCACAGCTTGTTTAATGTGTTCCCCCATCTCACAGCTTGTTTAATGTGTTCCCCCCCCCATCTCACAGCTTGTTTAATGTGTTCCCCTGTCTCACAGCTTGTTTAATGTGTTCCCCCCCCCATCTCACAGCTTGTTTAATGTGTTCCCCCCCCCCCATCTCACAGCTTGTTTAATGTGTTCCCCTGTCTCACAGCTTGTTTAAATGTGTCCCCTGTCTCACAGCTTGTTTAATGTGTTCCCCTGTCTCACAGCTTGTTTAATGTGTTCCCCCATCTCACAGCTTGTTTAATGTGTTCCCCTCCCCATCTCACAGCTTGTTTAATGTGTTCCCCCCCCATCTCACAGCTTGTTTTAATGTGTTCCCCCCCCCATCTCACAGCTTGTTTAATGTGTTCCCCCCCCCCCCCCCATCTCACAGCTTGTTTAATGTGTTCCCCCATCTCACAGCTTGTTTAATGTGTTCCCCCCATCTCACAGCTTGTTTAATGTGTTCCCCCATCTCACAGCTTGTTTAATGTGTTCCCCCCCCCCCATCTCACAGCTTGTTTAATGTGTTCCCCTGTCTCACAGCTTGTTTAATGTGTTCCCCCATCTCACAGCTTGTTTAATGTGTTCCCCCTGTCTCACAGCTTGTTTAATGTGTTCCCCCTGTCTCACAGCTTGTTTAATGACAGCTTGTTTAATGTGTTCCCCCCCCCATCTCACAGCTTGTTTAATGTGTTCCCCCATCTCACAGCTTGTTTAATGTGTTCCCCTGTCTCACAGCTTGTTTAATGTGTTCCCCCATCTCACAGCTTGTTTAATGTGTTCCCCCTGTCTCACAGCTTGTTTAATGTGTTCCCCCTGTCTCACACGTTGTTTAATGACAGCTTGTTTAATGTGTTCCCCCCCCCCCATCTCACAGCTTGTTTAATGTGTTCCCCCATCTCACAGCTTGTTTAATGTGTTCCCCCTGTCTCACAGCTTGTTTAATGACAGCTTGTTTAATGTGTTCCCCCCCCATCTCACAGCTTGTTTAATGTGTTCCCCCCCCCCCCATCTCACAGCTTGTTTAATGTGTTCCCCCCATCTCACAGCTTGTTTAATGTGTTCCCCCCCATCTCACAGCTTGTTTAATGTGTTCCCCTGTCTCACAGCTTGTTTAATGACAGCTTGTTTAATGTGTTCCCCCCCCCCATCTCACAGCTTGTTTAATGTGTTCCCCCCCCCCCATCTCACAGCTTGTTTAATGTGTTCCCCCCCCCCCATCTCACAGCTTGTTTAATGTGTTCCCCCCCCCCCCCCATCTCACAGCTTGTTTAATGTGTTCCCCCATCTCACAGCTTGTTTAATGTGTTCCCCCCCCCATCTCACAGCTTGTTTAATGTGTTCCCCCCCCCCATCTCACAGCTTGTTTAATGTGTTCCCCCCCCCCATCTCACAGCTTGTTTAATGTGTTCCCCCCCCATCTCACAGCTTGTTTAATGTGTTCCCCCATCTCACAGCTTGTTTAATGTGTTCCCCTGTCTCACAGCTTGTTTAATGTGTTCCCCCATCTCACAGCTTGTTTAATGTGTTCCCCCATCTCACAGCTTGTTTAATGTGTTCCCCCTGTCTCACAGCTTGTTTAATGACAGCTTGTTTAATGTGTTCCCCCCCCCCATCTCACAGCTTGTTTAATGTGTCCCCCCCCCCATCTCACAGCTTGTTTAATGTGTTCCCCTGTCTCACAGCTTGTTTAATGTGTTCCCCCCCCCCATCTCACAGCTTGTTTAATGTGTTCCCCCCCCCCATCTCACAGCTTGTTTAATGTGTTCCCCCATCTCACAGCTTGTTTAATGTGTTCCCCCATCTCACAGCTTGTTTAATGTGTTCCCCCTGTCTCACAGCTTGTTTAATGTGTTCCCCCTGTCTCACAGCTTGTTTAATGTGTTCCCCCATCTCACAGCTTGTTTAATGTGTTCCCCCCATCTCACAGCTTGTTTAATGTGTTCCCCCATCTCACAGCTTGTTTAATGTGTTCCCCCATCTCACAGCTTGTTTAATGTGTTCCCCCTGTCTCACAGCTTGTTTAATGTGTTCCCCCCCCCATCTCACAGCTTGTTTAATGTGTTCCCCCCCCCATCTCACAGCTTGTTTAATGTGTTCCCCCCCCCCATCTCACAGCTTGTTTAATGTGTTCCCCCCATCTCACAGCTTGTTTAATGTGTTCCCCCCCATCTCACAGCTTGTTTAATGTGTTCCCCCCATCTCACAGCTTGTTTAATGTGTTCCCCCCCATCTCACAGCTTGTTTAATGTGTTCCCCCCCCCATCTCACAGCTTGTTTAATGTGTTCCCCCATCTCACAGCTTGTTTAATGTGTTCCCCCTGTCTCACAGCTTGTTTAATGACAGCTTGTTTAATGTGTTCCCCCCCCCCCCATCTCACAGCTTGTTTAATGTGTTCCCCCCCCCATCTCACAGCTTGTTTAATGTGTTCCCCCCATCTCACAGCTTGTTTAATGTGTTCCCCCCCATCTCACAGCTTGTTTAATGTGTTCCCCCCCATCTCACAGCTTGTTTAATGTGTTCCCCCCCATCTCACAGCTTGTTTAATGTGTTCCCCCCCCCCATCTCACAGCTTGTTTAATGTGTTCCCCCATCTCACAGCTTGTTTAATGTGTTCCCCCATCTCACAGCTTGTTTAATGTGTTCCCCCTGTCTCACAGCTTGTTTAATGTGTTCCCCTGTCTCACAGCTTGTTTAATGTGTTCCCCCATCTCACAGCTTGTTTAATGTGTTCCCCCCATCTCACAGCTTGTTTAATGTGTTCCCCCATCTCACAGCTTGTTTAATGTGTTCCCCCATCTCACAGCTTGTTTAATGTGTTCCCCCTGTCTCACAGCTTGTTTAATGACAGCTTGTTTAATGTGTTCCCCCCCCATCTCACAGCTTGTTTAATGTGTTCCCCCCCCCATCTCACAGCTTGTTTAATGTGTTCCCCCCATCTCACAGCTTGTTTAATGTGTTCCCCCCCATCTCACAGCTTGTTTAATGTGTTCCCCCCATCTCACAGCTTGTTTAATGTGTTCCCCCCCATCTCACAGCTTGTTTAATGTGTTCCCCCCCCATCTCACAGCTTGTTTAATGTGTTCCCCCCCATCTCACAGCTTGTTTAATGTGTTCCCCCCCCCCCATCTCACAGCTTGTTTAATGTGTTCCCCCCCCCATCTCACAGCTTGTTTAATGTGTTCCCCCATCTCACAGCTTGTTTAATGTGTTCCCCCCCCCCCATCTCACAGCTTGTTTAATGTGTTCCCTCATCTCACAGCTTGTTTAATGTGTTCCCCCCATCTCACAGCTTGTTTAATGTGTTCCCCCCCCCCATCTCACAGCTTGTTTAATGTGTTCCCCCCCCCATCTCACAGCTTGTTTAATGTGTTCCCCCCCCCCCCCATCTCACAGCTTGTTTAATGTGTTCCCCCATCTCACAGCTTGTTTAATGTGTTCCCCCATCTCACAGCTTGTTTAATGTGTTCCCCCCCATCTCACAGCTTGTTTAATGTGTTCCCCCCCCCCCATCTCACAGCTTGTTTAATGTGTTCCCCCCCCCATCTCACAGCTTGTTTAATGTGTTCCCCCCCCCATCTCACAGCTTGTTTAATGTGTTCCCCCTGTCTCACAGCTTGTTTAATGTGTTCCCCCTGTCTCACAGCTTGTTTAATGTGTTTCCCCTGTCTCACAGCTTGTTTAATGTGTTCCCCCCCCCCCATCTCACAGCTTGTTTAATGTGTTCCCCCCCATCTCACAGCTTGTTTAATGTGTTCCCCCCCCCCATCTCACAGCTTGTTTAATGTGTTCCCCCCCCCATCTCACAGCTTGTTTAATGTGTTCCCCCCCCCCCATCTCACAGCTTGTTTAATGTGTTCCCCCATCTCACAGCTTGTTTAATGTGTTCCCCCATCTCACAGCTTGTTTAATGTGTTCCCCCATCTCACAGCTTGTTTAATGTGTTCCCCCATCTCACAGCTTGTTTAATGTGTTCCCCCCCCCCCCATCTCACAGCTTGTTTAATGTGTTCCCCCCCCCCATCTCACAGCTTGTTTAATGTGTTCCCCCCATCTCACAGCTTGTTTAATGTGTTCCCCCCCCCCATCTCACAGCTTGTTTAATGTGTTCCCCCCCATCTCACAGCTTGTTTAATGTGTTCCCCCTGTCTCACAGCTTGTTTAATGTGTTCCCCCTGTCTCACAGCTTGTTTAATGTGTTTCCCCTGTCTCACAGCTTGTTTAATGTGTCCCCCCCCCCATCTCACAGCTTGTTTAATGTGTTCCCCCCCATCTCACAGCTTGTTTAATGTGTTCCCCCCCCCATCTCACAGCTTGTTTAATGTGTTCCCCCCATCTCACAGCTTGTTTAATGTGTTCCCCCATCTCACAGCTTGTTTAATGTGTTCCCCCCCCCCATCTCACAGCTTGTTTAATGTGTTCCCCCCATCTCACAGCTTGTTTAATGTGTTCCCCCCCCCCATCTCACAGCTTGTTTAATGTGTTCCCCCCATCTCACAGCTTGTTTAATGTGTTCCCCCATCTCACAGCTTGTTTAATGTGTTCCCCTCCCCCCATCTCACAGCTTGTTTAATGTGTTCCCCCCCCCCCCATCTCACAGCTTGTTTAATGTGTTCCCCCCCCCCCATCTCACAGCTTGTTTAATGTGTTCCCCCCCCCCCCATCTCACAGCTTGTTTAATGTGTTCCCCCCATCTCACAGCTTGTTTAATGTGTTCCCCCCCCCCATCTCACAGCTTGTTTAATGTGTTCCCCCCATCTCACAGCTTGTTTAATGTGTTCCCCCCCCCCCCATCTCACAGCTTGTTTAATGTGTTCCCCCATCTCACAGCTTGTTTAATGTGTTCCCCCCATCTCACAGCTTGTTTAATGTGTTCCCCCCCCATCTCACAGCTTGTTTAATGTGTTCCCCCATCTCACAGCTTGTTTAATGTGTTCCCCCCCCCCATCTCACAGCTTGTTTAATGTGTTCCCCCCCCATCTCACAGCTTGTTTAATGTGTTCCCCCCCCCCATCTCACAGCTTGTTTAATGTGTTCCCCCCCCCCATCTCACAGCTTGTTTAATGTGTCCCCCCCCCCATCTCACAGCTTGTTTAATGTGTTCCCCCCATCTCACAGCTTGTTTAATGTGTTCCCCCATCTCACAGCTTGTTTAATGTGTTCCCCCCCCCCCATCTCACAGCTTGTTTAATGTGTTCCCCCTGTCTCACAGCTTGTTTAATGACAGCTTGTTTAATGTGTTCCCCTGTCTCACAGCTTGTTTAATGTGTTCCCCTGTCTCACAGCTTGTTTAATGTGTTGGAAAGTTCCCAATTGTTTGTCAATTCCTATGGCTGGTTGTTGTCAATACATGTTTCTCATTATTTCTCAGATGTCTGAAAGTATGTGAAGGAAAGACTGTGATGTGTACTGACATCTCTACTGTCTGAGAGGATGCTGAGAATGACAGTCTCTGATGTTTACTGACATTACTGTCTGGAACGATGATGAGAATGAGAGTCTGTGATGTGTACTTACATGTCTACTGTCTGGGATTTTTTTTCCCCATTCTCTCGCTTTGAACTCAAGCGTAATCCATTGAGAATGACAGTCTGTGATGTGTACTGACATGTCTACTGTCTGGGACAATAAGAATGACAGTCTGGTGCCTACTGAGTATTGAGAAGTATAGGGAAAGATGGGTGAGAAAATATGAGACAGTCACAAGACAACTGGAACCAAACTCTTTACCTGTGACACGACAGCTGGGGACATAGTACTCCTGGGTTTGTCCGTGATAGCACCAGTCTAGAAAAGACAAACAACAAATTATACAAATTATACCCAGTTATACCCGGGGAGCAGCTGGCTGAGTATCTAAGAACGTCGGATTCTCCTTCCGGAGACCCAGGTTTGAATCCTCAGTAAGGTATAAAGGTTTTCTGTCAGGGGAAAAAGAAAACCCTAACCTGCAGTTCGTGGCAACTGCACTAGCCAGGCGGCCTTAATTTCTCAGGCAAGACCCCCCTGGCCTACACTGCAAGGTACTATAGGCAAAAGATGAGAGTTTTTTTATTAAATGCCCAAACATGCAGATGTCCTCTTCTTTCACTTCTTTTGTCCTCTATTCCCTCTTGTGACACAGGCCATCAAACAACTCACTCCAAGTCCTCCTATCGTTAGCTATGAATAAAATTAGTGGAACTGCGGTAAAGCTGTGGAAATGTAAGCAGTATCAAATAACACACAGTTAAGCAGCTTTACAGAACACACAGTATGTTGCGGTGACTAGCCTTCATCAGCAAACAAATACATACACAAAACACAACATATAAAAACAGGGAAGATATTACAGAGACTACATTAAGGCATAAGAACGGGATGAGAAGAATGGAAAGATTACAAAATAAGAACAATGAAAGAAAAATGAAAAAATTGTGCTACTTCTCTCAGAATCCCAGGCTGTGATATTTATGTGATGTTGATACTCTTACATAGGCAGCCAATGAGAGTTTATCTTTAACTAGCACACCGAATCAACACTGAACCCAAAGTTGCATGGAACTAAAGAGGTATTCCACAACATGGTCAAATTCATAATGAGAACTAGCCTGATGGTGTCATCATGAGAACTAGACTGATGGTGTTATCCTGAGAACTAGCCTGATGGTGTCATCCCGAGAACTAGCCTGGTAGTGTCATCATGAGAGCTAGCCTGATGGTGTCATCATGAGAACTAGCCTGGTAGTGTCATCATGAGAACTATAGTCTGTCCGGAAATTGGTGCCGTCATTCACGATCAATTATTTTGAAAACTGTCTGTTGCATCGTTATGAAATTTGTCCAGCCGTCTTATATTTACCCCCACCCAAGGAATATGTCTTTGATAGGTCCAAAAACAACTTAAATCATTAGAAGCGGCATCATTCCTTTGATGTTTTGCTTAACAACTAGTGATTTCTTGCTAAAAAAGTTATGTTTACGGTAATGAGGACCTGCAAATGCAGATGACAAACAAAGGCGTATCCGGATTCTTATGGGAGTGGGTGCAATCAAAGAAGTAGCTTACAATCGACAGACTCGGCTGCATTGTACCGGGTTTTTATCCCATATGGCTCAGTTTCTGTCCGCAGCGCGGAAAGCGTTGCACAAAGCACGAACTCCGTAGCTCCAGCGACGACCCTCGGGAGTCTCCGAAAAAATGCACTCGTGAAATGAAGGACGCGGCCCGAAATCGAACATACAACCTTCTGAGCCCGAGACAGACGGCTTGACCACTTCACTACGGAGAATCCCGAGAGGGTTGCAATGTGTAATATTAGTAAAGACAGAGAATTTACAGAGGCAAGGGGTAAATAATTTGTAAATTAACAGGAAAGTAGAAGAAATATATTTCTTACCTTATTTTTATTTCCTTCTTGTTTCTTCAGTTATCAATTATCAGTTGGGGTATCTTCATTGCACTCCGGACATGTCCATAGGTCCTCAGATCCTCCCCCCCCCCCCAGCATATGCATCAGCTTCCGGTGGCTAATAGTGCCAGTTCTATGTTAGTTGACGAGGCGCTTTGTTTTC
Source organism: Cepaea hortensis (assembly GCA_963921405.1). Lineage (NCBI taxonomy): Eukaryota > Metazoa > Mollusca > Gastropoda > Stylommatophora > Helicidae > Cepaea > Cepaea hortensis. Next base: position 22,890,829 of record OY992891.1, read on the forward strand.
CCGATTTACCTCTCGCATCTGGCCGTGCCGATTCTTACTCCCAAGTCTTTCATCCTGGACAGCGATGTGGATTCACTGACGTCAAAGTCTTCTGTTCTCGCCATATCTTTAAGGACGTTAATAACATCGGCACGATCCATGGGCTGGCCATCTACAGGGGGTGCAGAGCCAGCCAGTTTATCAGCTCGTTCATTTCCCTCGACTCTCGCATGTCCCGGGACGAAGAGGAAGGTGACTTTACGAACAACAGACTTCCGCAGCGACTCAGTCCACCGTCTACGTACAAATCGAGCTTCGATCTTCTGAATCATGCGCATTGAGTCACTTAGTACACACACGTTGGTATAATGCTGTGATTCCAGCCATATAAAAGCCTGTGTAACTGCCATCACCTCCATCGTCATGCTGCTCGAGGTCATAGAGTGGGCACCACTGGATTCTTGAACGGTTCGGTCCGCTGAATGGGCTGTAAATGCCCACGCACTTCTGTGCTGCTTTACAACAGATCCATCTGTATGGATGAGCACTTTGGGGCTATATGAGTGTTCATAGATGAGCGCGTTTACTTCTGCATTGACAGCGACAGGGTTCTGCTCTCTGCACCGTCTGTCGAGTGTGATAATGCAGGAGAAAGTGCACTTAAAAGCTGGAGGCACCGGCACCCATTCCTTGCCGGGGTTGATACTGGTAAGACTGCAGACCTGTCTGACGTAATCTTCCGCCCGACCCATCCTGGATTTGCCTCTCTTTAGCCTGTCACCCTTTTCTCTGAATATAGCGTCATGCAGAGGTGCTGCTCATCTGCACTTATGTTTAAGAATGCACGAGCTTTCCAGATCTTGATCCTGTGTTCCATTGTCAGGAAGTCAAGGAGGTATCTCACTGATACCTGGTGTCTTTCGTACAGCCCAAAATGATGCGCATGGCTTCGTTTTGTACCTTTTCAAGTCTTCCAATCTGTGTAGGGCTGACAGTGAGGATGGCCAGGGCATACTCTGCTCAGACCTTAATCTGTGTCGGACGATTCCAGTAGGTTGATGATTACTCTCGGTTGCATAAAATTCAATCCATCCTTTCTCCAATAATCCTCTTCCTCTTTCAACACATGGTCCTCACATTTTTTCCAGTAACTTTTATCAATATTTAATAGCGCGGACTGGGTTAGTATCTTGACATCAGACAATTTGAATGTAGTATTGGCAGCTGCCACTTGTCCTTTAATTTTAGCCCACACAAGTTCTATAGGGTTTAAATGAGAATGATACGGCGGAAGTCTCAAGCACCTATGGCCATGTTCTTCTATCAATTTGTCAATTTGAAATTTCTTGCTTTTTTGCGTCTGTTTTACAAGGGACAACAACTGTAGCTTGAAATATGTTTCTGGAAATGGTATATTTTCCCTTCGGAGCCATATCTTTATTGCTTCCTTTGTGCTCGATGCCGTAGGTATTTTGTCTTCTTGGGCAACGACATTGTGATATGATGCATTGTCCATGATTAGACAAGACGGTCTATCAAGGGATGGAAGTACTGTATTCTCGAGCCAATCTCTAAATACATTACCATTCATCTCATTATGATAATCCCTATTGTCTGTATGCTTTGATACGAACACGAGCCCAGCATTCTGTAGTAAGCCATTATGAGTACTACCAGCATGGGCTATGACCAAACGCTGTCCTTTACTACTGGGCACATAACGTTTTATCTTTCCATCCATTGACTGCCATTCCTTTTCACTTGTGTGGTGCGCATTGATCCACGTTTCATCCAAATACACTATGTCATAATTTTCTTTGCGCATTTCCCTTATTTCACGTAGGTATCTGCTTCTCATGGCTCCTAAATTCGGTTGCTCGCAAAGAATATTTCTACCTCCCTTGTACTTTCTAAAAGTGAAGCCTAATGTCCTTATAATTTTCCACAAAGTTGTTTTGGATAGCTCTATGTTATTGTCCTTTCTCAACAAAACCCTCAGTTTTCTTACACTCACTGTTTCTTTGGCATCCATCATTTTTATAATAACTCGTCTGATGACATCCTTGTCAAAGCTGTCTACAATTGCCTTTCTACCTACCGTTTGCTTATCGTGTGTTGGTTTCATTCCAGATTCTTGCACCCATCGACGAAACGATCGTTTACTCAAACCTAATGCATGCACTGTTCTTTTTTCGGGATTTGTAACAGTATGAAACAGTTTCCTGCGATCAGCTTCTTGACAAAAATATGTGTACAACTTCATAGCGATGTTTTGAAGTGTACACAATTTCACTTTTAATCCCATTGAACAGTATTAACACATTCAAATATTAGCTATTAAGATTATATTAATGGTAAGATTTATTTATATAATCACGTTTCTAGTTGACGACGCCTCTGAACTATAACACACACTCTGTCCAAAAACGAAAGACCGCCAGACAATTTTAAAAATAGCGCGAATGGGTCTTGCTGAGCTGTAGTACTCTAAAAATTAAGGCATTCTTGGCGGGGCGGTAGAATATATACCTCATATAAGCGAAAATGGAAATCTGCTGTACAATCTCCAGAACAAAAAATTTTTTGTTGGGTGGACATAATGATAAGGTTATATACTAAATCTCATTATTTTTCATCAGGTGGTTACTGAGATATTCAATTTAATATTGAGGCAACAAAAAAAAAACACACTATAGCCTGATGGTGTCATCATGAGAACTAGCCTGATGATGTCATCATGAGAACTAGCCTGATGGTGTCTTCATGAGAACTAGCCTGATAGTGTCATCATTAGAACTAGCCTGGTGGTGTCATGAGAACTAGCCTGATGGTGTCATCATGAGAACTAGCCTGATGGTGTCATCATGAGAACTAGCCTGATGGTGTCATCAAATCAAATCAAATCAAATCAACTTTATTAGGGTCACAAATTGGGCGCGCAGGCCCGTCTTACATTCGGCCCTTCCAATCACTCGTCTTTCATTCATCAAGAGCATTATACATTTACATAGGAAGAAAAATAAACATTGTGAAATGAATGTTGTAAACATAAACAAGGCTTATTACCATGTTATGAGGCCCATCTCCCACTTATCCATACATCACCCCACCCACACACACACCCCCACCTACCCACACACACGCACACCAGGGACACATACATACCCCACCAACCGACCCATCCCCATCGCGCACATCCCCCACCTACACACACTGCCCTCATCTGATCCCCCAACCAAAACACACTCGCCACCCACAAACATTCCCCCACTAACCCACACATCCTAACCCACACATCCTCTCCCCACCCACACCTCAAACCACCCATCCCCCAGCCACATCTCCATCGACTACATATTCCCCACCCATGCACACAATCCCCCACCAACCCACACATCGCACATCCACTCACACATCCCCAAACCATACACACACATCCCCACCAACCGACATGTCCCTACCCCCCCCCCCCCACATCTCTCTAACCACCCAAACATCCCCAAACCACTCACACACACCCCACCACCCACACATACAACTTCCACCCACCCACACGTGCCTTAACCCAATCCCCCACCCGCACATCACATACACCCCCTACCACGCAATATTCCCAACCCACGCACCACACACACACATATCCCTCACCAACACATCCCCACTTACACACCACACACATATCCCCCACCCAGATACCACACAATATTCCCACCCACACCCACACCCTTACCCATCCACCCCACATACCCCCACTCACACACCACAAAACACACACATACCTCACCCACACAATATCCCCAACCAACACACCACACACCTCTCCCCACCCACACATGCATTCCCTACCCATCCACCAACACACACACACTCACGCATACATCCTCCACTACGCACCCACACCCCCACCAAACATCTCTCGATCACAATACCCCTACCCACACACATCCTCCACCCACTCACACATCCCACCCCGACACATACAACTCCCTCACCCACCTACACATCCCTAAGCCACTCACACACCCTCACCCACTCATTCCCCATCCACGCACACATCTCCCACCCACACACCCCCACATACTTCCCCCAACCACCACACATCCCCTACTCACCCTCACCCATATACACATTCCCCGCACCCATCAACACATCCCCCACACCACCCACTATCCTCCACCCACACACATATCCTCACCCATACCACCACAAACATACCCTCCACCCACACATCATGCACACATCCCCCACCAACACAACGCATACATATCTCAAACCCACACACCATACACTTCTCCCCACCCGCCCTTGCATCCCCAATCCACCCAACACAATCCCCTACCCACACAACCCCGCCACCCACACATACTTCCTCAAACCATCCACACATCTCCACCCACATAAACACACATCCCCCGCATCCGTCCCATACACATATCCTCCACCCATATACACATCCCCCACACCCATTCCCACACCCCTACTTTCACCCCCACACATCCATCCACACATCCCACCAACACCCACAAATATCACTACCCACCAAAACCCACACACCCCAACCCATCCAAACGCATACCCCCACCCACACATCCCCCACCCACACATATCCCCACACTCACACACATCCTCCACACACACTCACACATCCTCACATCTAGACACATACAAAATGTCTCACGTTAGTATTGAAACTAGTATGAACAAACTCCCACACTTTACTCACACACATACACTGACAATTGTCATGAGCAGTCTCATAAAAATGTTAAACATGGAGACAAATGTGTACATAAAAAGTATGTGACGTAAAAATAGTGACACACACACACACTCTCTCTCTCCCGCTCACTCATTCACTCTCACGCTCACTCATTCACTCTCGCGCTCACTCATTCACTCTCATGCTCACTCATTCACTCTCATGCTCACTCATTCACTCTCATGCTCACTCATTCACTCTCACGCTCACTCATTCACTCTCACGCTCACTCATTCACTCTCGTGCTCACTCATTCACTCTCACGCTCACTCATTCATGCTCACTCATTCACTCTCGCGCTCACTCATTCACTCTCACGCTCACTCATTCACTCACGCTCACTCATTCTCATCATGAGAACTAGCCTGATGATGTCATGAGAACTAGCCTGATGGTCTCATCATGAGAACTAGCCTGATGGTGTCATCATGAGAACTAGCCTGATGGTGTCATCATGAGAGCTAGTCTGATGGTGTCATCCTGAGAACTAGCCTGATGATGTCATCATGAGAACTAGCCTGATTGTGTCATGAGAACTAGCCTGATGGTGTCATCATGAGAACTAGCCTGATGGTGTCATCATGAGAACTAGCCTGATGGTGTCATCATGAAAACTAGCCTGATTGTGCCATCATGAGAACTAGCCTGATGGTGTCATCATGAGAACTAGCCTGATGGTGTCATCATGAGAACTAGCCTGATGGTGTTATCATGAGAACCAGCCTGATGGTGTCATCATGAGAACCAGCCTGATGGTGTCATGAGAACTAGCCTGATGGTGTCATCATGAGAACTAGCCTGATGGTGTCATCATGAGAACTAACCTGATGGTGCCACCATCAAAGACAGCCATCACAAGATAAGGATCTTATTTGTTCCACCTTTGATGGAAGTGCATCACACCTAGTTATGCACCTCAAAGGACAGTGTGTCCGACTTCGGCATGCATCTGTGTAAACTGCTTCTTTTGGACTGATTCCACTCAAGGAAACAGGGGAAGGCAGAGAAGCAAATACCTGGATGGACTGGCCACACGACATGGTCGAGACAAGAACATGGAGCTGATCCACAACTCTGGTGACTGAGTGAGATGGCGAAACATGATCGCCCACGCTATTTGGCATGGCACACGATAATGATGAACAAACTCTACCTGCCTGTGTGTAGGTCTTCTTGCTCCCTGCTTGCTCCCAACTTGTTCAATGCCCGTTCCCTCTGTGTTCACAGCTTGCTCCCTGCTTGTTAACTGTTTGCTCCCTGTATGTTCCCTCTATTTTCACAGCTCATTCCCTGCTTGTTCTCTGCTTATTTACTGCTTGCTCCCTCCATGTTCACAGCTTGTTTCCTGTGTGTTCCTTCCATGTTCACAGCTTGCTCCCTGCCTGTTCACTGCTTGTTCACAGCGTGTCCACTGCCCAGATTGCTGTGCCATATAGTAGCGTTGAATATATACATTTTTCTTTTAATGTTACATGTCCTTTGCAGGATATTATAATCAATCCTAGTTCTTCTTATTCTTCTTCGTTCATCCGGAGTTTTTTTTTCGGACGTGATTGCGTTGTGCCTGTGTACAGCAGAGCTGCGTTCTTGCGCCGTTAGGCCGACACATCCGACTTCTGCGGGCATTTGTTGACCGGGTTAACCTTCCCGGGGAATCCTAGTTCAATTTATACATGTCCTTTGCAGGATATTGCAGGATACATGACCATTGCAGGATATTGCAGGATACATGTCCTTTGCAGGATATTGCAGGATATATGACCATTGCAGGATATTGCAGGATACATGTCCTTAGCAGGATATTGCAGGATACATGACCTTTGCAGGGTATTGCAGGATACATGTCCTTAGCAGGATATTGCAGGATACATGACCTTTGCAGGGTATTGCAGGATACATGTCCTTAGCAGGATATTGCAGGATACATGACCTTTGCGGGGTATTGCAGGATACATGTCCTTAGCAGGATATTGCAGGATACTTGACCTTTGCAGGGTATTGCAGGATACATGTCCTTTGCAGGATACATGACCTTTGCAGGGTATTGCAGGATACATGTTCTTTGCAGGATATTGCAGGATACATGTCCTTTGCAGGATATTGCAGTATATTACAATCAACCCCTCATTCAAATTTTGTCTAGGCAAGTGTATGTTCAGTAGCTTGCCATTGCTTTCTGAGCAAGAAGTCAAGGTTTAAGTCCAAGTTAATGCCAGTGTAGGGATTGAACGCCCTATCGCACATAAAGTGCATCAGATGTTTAAGAACGAGCACTATTGTCCTTCCGGCCATGTCGACTGATATATAACATTTTACCTTGCTCATATTTAGTATGTTGTTCATCTCTAGTTGTTATTATTTTTCCCATGTTGTTGAAATAATCTTGGCCATTCCTATTCTCTTTTTGATTTCTGTTTCCCTTTTCCCATCATCTATCATGACATGTCCAAAATAGGAGAAACCTCTGTTCCCACCACTGGTCCACTCATCCCCTAAACAAATCTACCTGTAGATCAACTAGAATCACACCACTGGTCCAATCATTCCCTAATCATTACACAGATCTGACTATACAAATGTACCTGTAGATCAACTATAACGGCATCTCTGTTCCCACCACTGGTCCACTCATCCCCTAAACATTACACAGATCTGACTATACAAATCTACCTGTAGATCAACTAGAATCACACCACTGGTCCAATCATTCCCTAATCATCACAGATCTGACAATACAAACAGTCCTACTTGTAGATAAACTATAATGGCATCTCTGTTCACATCACTGGTCCACTCATCCTCAATACATCACACAAATCTGACTATACAAACAAACCTACCTGCAGATCAACTAGAATTGGACCTCTGTTCACACCACTGGTCCACTCATCGGCTGTCAGGGAGGGGATTAAACTAGCAGTGGGAGGGAACACATCCGGCTGGAATCCCTCAGCCTATCAGACAATGTGTAACAATTACTTTGAGCCAATCAAATAATGTGTCACAATCACTCTTAGCCAATTAAATAATATGTAACAATTACTGTCAGCACATGAAAGGGTGACATTCCCTTCAGGATATCAAACAATGTGTAACATTTAGAATACCAGAAGCAGTGTGACACATACTGCCAGCTTATCACCCCAGCCTTCCTCTGGGTATATGTCAGAGTCAGATTATAATAAAGTACCTAAAAATCCACGGAGGAAACATCATCTACTTAGGACTGTTTGCCCTTGTTGAATCACCACCTGCTTACATTCTAATACGCCTCTTCGCAGATATAACATTCCAGCACTTGTTCCTGCAGCGAGGAATTGTCGTCATTTGAAGGTGACAGGTTTGAATCCCTGTATGGTAACTAGCTCTCAATTTTTGTTGTCCAGTGTGTCCTCCAATGCTTCCTTCCTTCCTTGTACTTCCATGGGCACCAGTCAATTTGTTTACAAGCAGTACTATCTGTGCTCGAGTAACAGACCAGTAAGAACACAAGAGGGTATATCAGATATGTTCACAGTTAATACAGGAGTGAAACGGGGATGTGTGCTCTCTCCTCTGTTATTTAATATCTACATAAACCGAATAGTTTTTATTTGCAGATGATCAGTGTCTGTTTTAGAGCAGCAAAGGCAGACTGCAAATAATAAACTGAGTTCAACATGCAGCAGATACAATATAAATACAACTAAAACTGAAGTAACTTAAGCTGGCAGACCTCCGGTCCACTAAATTTACTCATAAATAGTACACCGACGAAACAAGTTAAAGAATTTAAATATCTAGGAGGTATGATCATAGAAGACTGCAGAATAGACAGAGAAATTGAAATCAGATGTCAAAAATCAAGTGCGCTTATATATCAAATATCACCCATACTGAAACATGCAAATATACCCAGGTCCACAAAACTACAGATAATAAGTAACATATTCACACCAATCCTATGCTACCAATGTCAGACTTGAACATATCCAAATCACACTTACACAAAATCAACACCTGCGAGATCAGATGCTTGAGAAGAGCTGCCAACATAACTATCCGAGACCGAGTAAGAAATCATGTTAACAGACAGACAGTAGGATCAATACCTTGTACCACATATACTGCAAGGCAGAAGATCAAATGGTTCGGCCATCTCATTAGAATGCAAGACCATCAACTACCAGGACTGATGCTACATCAAAGAAGATATGATACCTGAGAAGAAAATGGATTAACAACATCAAAGACACTGTGTTGTATGCCCATCAAGAGTGATGATGACCATTCACTTCATCCAGTGGGGTTGAAAGTATAGAGCCGTGAGTTCTAAGAAACCTGGTAAGGCCTATTTTGGCTTGAAATGTTCTTTGACAATGTGGGCAAAGAATGCTTGACGTTCGAGGAGCAGGATCTCCTGCAGTTGATTTGTTTATCTAGTCTTTGTTTTCACAGCTCTTGCAATCTTGTTTGCTTCACAAGTGACTACACCCTTGCGTAATGATGTATGCCACTAATTTCGGCCTTTAGCAGCAGTAGCCTAAGTGTCGTGATGAATTCCAAAAGCTTTTAGTGAGATCTTCAGAGTGTCTTTAAAGTGTTTCCTCTGGCTGTCTTGGGAGCTCCAACCACAACGCAACTCACCATAAAAAATGTGTTTAGGGAGCCTGTGACCTGGCATGCAAGTCAAGTGACCAGTGAATCTGATAAAGACACTATACAATCACACTTAATGACACTATCCATCAGGCTCTGGAATGTCAGCTATTCCTCCTTACAACACTTGACAGAAAAAGTGGAAGATGATGATGATGATGATGATGATGAGCGTCTGCGCTGTCTTAGATTAGCAAAGAGAAGGTGAGTTCTGCAACAGTCAGCATGGAGCTGGTACTATGGTAGCAGGTCGGCAGGAAAGTCTCTATTATCATCATCATGAGCCATGTCGATATGTGTAGGCGGCCATGTTTCGCCATCTCACATGATCACCAGTCATGGATCAGCTCAGTGTTCTTGTCTCAACTATGCCATGTTGTTAAGCCATCCAGATATTTACTTCTCTGTCTTCCCCTTGTTCTTTTCCCCTCAAACTTGCCAGTTGTCATCAAGTTCTCCAATTTATTTCTTCTCGTTTTCAAAAAATGTTTCCTGTCTATGTCTAATTTCTCCAATCAGTTTACGATTTTCATTTGTCTCCTGTAGGACTTGGTCATTGGTTTTTCTATCTGTCCATGGTATTCTTTGCCTTTTCCTCAGAAACCACATTTCTGCAGTCATCAGATGTTTTTCAGCTTGTCTGCTCATTGTCCACGCTTCACATTATACAAAAGTACAGGTTCTATCTCAACACTCTTTTTTCTCGTTGCAAATGACATTGTTTTTTATTGGTCAGTATGTTTTCCATCTTGCAAAAGGCTACTTTCATTCACCATAGCGATTCTTGTTCCAATCTCTTCAAGGCATCTCCCATCAGATGTTATAACTGTTCTGAGATAAGTCTATATAGAAACCTCACTCTGATAAATGCAAGACCAGTACTGGGCTCAGATGACTGCAGTGGCAATACTTCAGACTCAAAAGTTAACGCTCAGTCTCCCAGAGGGTTCACCAACCAAGCAACCATCACTTTAGCCTAACTGCATGCATGCAAATATTAACCCTTTACAGGGCAGACGCTTGTCCATTTTCTAGCCCTGAACGGGCAAGATTTTTTCAGGTTCGGTAAAATTTCGGGTCGCGTTAGTAAAAACATCACAAATAAGGTGTTAGTCAACCGATTTTAGTTAAATAAACAACACAATGAAGGGAAAAGCATGCAGAATATGTTACTCACGTGATTGTTGTCGGTAATCCATATATGAACACAAATATTTACGAAATACGGCATGTTGTTTGTGATTTTCCGTCATCTATACGGAAATTTACAAACACATTTTCAGAATCTTAATCACTTTCTTTAAAGTCCGACTCAGACTGCTAATGCAAAGTAACGCTTTGCACTGATATCTAGCGCTGATTAATAGTCAACTTCGTGCCCTTTAATGTCATTTAAATTGAACCTAGCGAAATCTCGGCTATCACTTGAAGAATCGCCAAAATCCATTTTGAAAAACAGCGTAAAAATCCCGAAAACTATCAAAAATTGTCCGTAAAAGTACGTTCAAATTCATACTATCGCGTTTACAAATGGCGGCCACGTTGTCAAGCTGTCGGCGAAAGCGAAAGTAGCCATCGGAAGTGTCGGAAAGCCGAGGGATCGCGTTTTTACAATGCATAATAGTATCGGCCGGAATCGGACGCTACGATCGTTTTATGGCGTCGGCCAGAGTTGGCCGCTGTGACCTGTAAAAGGTTAAGATGGAAAATATGAGGGAACAGGAAGAAATAAAGAAGTCAAGAAAAGAGGGGCAGATGTGAAGCAATCACACTTTTACAACCCAGTCAGAGATCAGCATGGCTGAATGGATTAGAGGGCATACTCAAAAACATCCAGTATGCTGATGCTGGGGTAGCAGGTTCAACCCCTACACTGATCAGTTGTACTAAAATGTTGACTTCTCAACTTTGACTTGGGGATGTAATTTACAAGTACCTCAGAAGTCGGGGTGGGTTCGCCTGATGGCAAGGAACACTGGTAATACGAACAGCTAATCCACATGCAAAAATCAGTCCAGTGTACTAGAAACAATAGCACATGTGTGGACTACGCTTGGGTTCAAAGCGAGCGAACACCAAAAAAAAACAAAAAAAAAACCCCAATTCAAATCACCAAGTGTTGTTGTTTGTGGACAGGATCTAGCTAAAGTCTCTAACAACAGCCGTCCAACAAGAGCGACTAAACCCACTCACTCACCTTTCTGGGGACAATCATCGAAACAGGTTCCACAAGATTTTTTGATGCATGGAGCTTGTAAAATCTGGCCACTTCATTTTTGAACGGGTCAACTCCTCTTTTTGGCATCATCCCTGGACATAGAGATAACATCATGCTCTTTCTAGACCTGCATTCACTTGAAGAGCTTTATGATCAGCAAGATTTGATTTGATTTAACTTTATTTTATTTATTTTTTATTTATTTTATTATTATTATAACAAGATATAGAAGATGGCAACAGGAGAACCAGACACAATCCAACGGGCAACTAAACACTAGACACATTCAATGGAAAATTGAAAACCAGATACACAAATGTACAGGCAACAGAAAACTAAACACACAGACAACAGAAAACAAAACACACAGAAAACTAAACACATAGATAATAGAAAACTAAACACACACAGACAAAGGAAAACTAAACACACTGACAACAGAAAACTAAACACACATAAAACAGAACACTAGACATATAAAACTAAACACACAGACAACAGAAAATTAAACATACAGATAACAGAAATTTAAACACACAGACAACAGAAAACTAGACACATAAACAGACATTAGACAATAAGATACACAAACAGAACAACAACAGAACAACCACAAAAATAAGCAACATAAAACCAGACATACAGTCTGTGGACAAAATATAGACAACAGAAAATAGACACACAAACAGAAAACCAGACATACAATCTATAGACAAAACACAAACAGGCAACAGAAAACTAGACACACAAACAAGCAAGTAACAGAAAACAGATCTACACAAAATATGGATAGACAACATTCAGAAGTTACACTACACATCACTCACCTAGATGTACACACCAGGAAATGCCGATATTAAAGGCAATAAATGCACAGACCAGCTGGTAAATCATGCACCAATACACAGGGGAAGAAGCATGGACAGGGCTGGTATAATCCATGCAGTACGGACTCAGTTGGCAGGTACTGATGAGACACCGACACTAGCTAGATTACATGAACTGAGGGTGAAGCCTGGTCAGGCACATCAATGCCACCGTCAAAGGAAAGTCAGGAGATAGCATAACCAACTCCTTAAGGGAACAGTGAGCAGAAATACTTTGGGATGGCTGCTGCATGGGGGACTGAGCATATATGGGAATGCCAAATGTGCGGCGGCGATGTTCAATATAGCATAACATAACTTAACCATGTAGGCATATTACCAAGAACCTCACCAATCTTCTAGTACCAGTGAGGAACTCATTTATAAAGCTGTCTGTTCCAACAAGGAACTCACTCAACTTGTGTAGCAAGAAGGGATTCACTCACACAGCATCTCTGAATCATCAAAGTACTCACTCACACAGTATCTCTGAACCATCAAAGTACACACTCACATAGCATCTCTGTGCCATCAAAGTACTCACTTACTCAGCATCTCTGAACCATCACAGTACTCACTCACACAGCACCCATGTACCATCAAAGTACTCACTCACACAGCATCCATGTACCATCAAAGTGCTCACTCACACAGCATCCATGTACCATCAAAGTGCTCACTCACACAGCAGCCATGTACCATCATGGTACTCACTCACACAGCACACATGTACCATGTGAGTACTCACTCAACACCTCTCTATCACCAAGCAACTCACTTACCCAAGCCTCTCTGTGGCAGAGATGTCTGATATGTATTCAAGAACTGTACGTTGCCGACATCTATCTCGAAGTATCGGATATTTCCATCTCCCTACAAAAGATAATAACAGACATGACACTTCAGTCTTCACATTCCCCTTATAAAATAATAGGTCGAGTTATCTAAACTAAAGATAGAAGATACTAATGAATGTAACTGTGGGACTAGTAAAATTACCTAAATTAAAGAAAGAAGATACTAATGAATGTAACTGTGGGACTGGTAAAATTACCTAAATTAAAGATAGAAGGTACTAATGTATGTAACTGTGGGACTAGTAAAATTACTTAAATTAAAGATAGAAGATACTAATGAATGTAATTGTGGGACTGGTAAAATTACTTAAACTAAAGATAGAAGATACTAATGAATGTAACTGTGGGACTGGTAAAATTACCTAAATTAAAGATAGAAGATACTAATGAATGTAACTGTGGGACTGGTAAAATTACTTAAACTAAAGATAGGAGTCACTAATGAATATAACTGTGGGTCTGGTAAAATGACCACTAAACATTTGTTGCAGGAGTGTCCAGTATATGCAGAGCAGAGGTTGAGTTGAGTTGAGAACCAACATCATAGCACTCGGGGCACTCCCATACATGCTCCATCCTCACCTTCAACAGCCAATGAAGAGTTCCAATACTAATGGTACCAGTAGCTGTCTGATTATGTGTCCTTCCTGTCTTTCTCGGAGTCCTGACCGTCGGCCGGATCTTCTGGTCACTCCCTTCAGCACCATTCTCTGAAGGCCGTCATGATCTATCTGGCCCCAACCACGTCTGCCCTATCATGCACCAATACTCTACCAGAGCAGACAAATTTTGCCAACACCCTCTCCATGTGAGGACTGAGTCAACAACCTCAAGCTGACTGCTGTTTCTTTCTTCAACTATATTCAAGCTGACATCTGGAGGTGTACAAAGAAGAAGAATGACTTGTAATGACAAAGGCCATGGGTATAACTGTCCCATGGAGCAAGTACTGAAGACAGCCAAACTAGGGCATGACACAACAAGATGGAGCAAGTACTGAAGACAGCTAAACTATAGCATGACACAACAAGATGGAGCAAGTACTGAAAATAGCTAAACTGTAGCATGACACAACAAGATGGAGCAAGTACTGAAGACAGCTAAACTGTAGCATGACACAACAAGATGGAGCAAGTACTGAAGACAGCTAAACTGTAGCATGACACAACAAGATGGAGCAAGTACTGAAGACAGCTAAACTGTAGCATGACACAACAAGATGGAGCAAGTACTGAAGACAGCTAAACTATAGCATGACACAACAAGATGGAGCAAGTACTGAAGATAGCTAAACTGTAACATGACACAACAAGATGGAGCAAGTACTGAAGATAGCTAAACTGTAGCATGACACAACAAGATGGAGCAAGTACTGAAGACAGCTAAACTGTAGCATGATACAACAAGATGGAGCAAGTACTGAAGACAGCTAAACTGAAGCATGACACAACAAGATGGAGCAAGTACTGAAGATAGCTAAACTGAAACATGACACAACAAGATGGAGCAAGTACTGAAGACAGCTAAACTGAAACATGACACAACAAGATGGAGCAAGTACTGAAGACAGCTAAACTATAGCATGACACAACAAGATGGAGCAAGTACTGAAGACAGCTAAACTGAAGCATGACACAACAAGATGGAGCAAGTACTGAAGACAGCTAAACTATAGCATGACACAACAAGATGGAGCAAGTACTGAAGACAGCTAAACTGAAACATGACACAACAAGATGGAGCAAGTACTGAAGACAGCTAAACTGTAGCATGAAACAACAAGATGGAGCAAGTACTGAAGACAGCTAAACTGAAACATGATACAACAAGATGGAGCAAGTACTGAAGATAGCTAAACTATAGCATGACACAACAAGATGGAGCAAGTACTGAAGACAGCTAAACTGAAGCATGACACAACAAGATGGAGCAAGTACTGAAGATAGCTAAACTGAAACATGACACAACAAGATGGAGCAAGTACTGAAGATAGCTAAACTGAAACATGACACAACAAGATGGAGCAAGTACTGAAGATAGCTAAACTGTAGCATGATACAACAAGATGGAGCAAGTACTGAAGACAGCTAAACTGAAGCATGACACAACAAGATGGAGCAAGTACTGAAGATAGCTAAACTGTAGCATGACACAACAAGATGGAGCAAGTACTGAAGACAGCTAAACTGTAGCATGACACAACAAGATGGAGCAAGTACTGAAGACAGCTAAACTATAGCATGACACAACAAGCACATAAGTCAACAAGCTCCTGGCAGAGATGGAACATAACCAAGGGCATTTGTTGCAGAGGTTGTCAGGTCCACGACTACAACTGACCTAGGGCATTTGTTGCAGAGGTTGTCAGGTGCACGACTACCACTGACCTAGATATTAGCAAATCAGCCATGTGCATATGTGGATTGGTGCCGCAGACAACAGAGCACATACTCCAAGACTGCCCAAATACAACATATCTAGGCAAACCATCTGGCCTAGAGAAACAACAGTGGAAGATAAACTCTATGGACCACTGAATGAACTAAAAAGAAAAAGACAGTGAAGTTCAGACAAGAAACAACATTGCAGATATGGACAAATTTCAAGCAAATGAACTGCTTACAGCAAAGACAGACATCTAAACACACACAAAACTGACCTTGCCAGCCACGTACATGACCCTGGTGTCCGGGTCGTAATAAGGTAACAAGATCCCACTGGAAGAATCCAGGTCCTCGATCATCAGTGGGGCCCCAGACTTCCTCTGTCAACATAATGAGACCAGGTCAACAATAACAAATAATGCAACCATGTAAACACTAACAAATAATCCTACCCCTTGATGTTACTTGCAATGTCCTGTCCATGATGTTACTTACAATGTCCTACCCCCTGATATTACTTACAATATCCTACCCCCTGATGTTACTTACAATGTCCTACCCCCTGATGTTACTTACAATGCCCTACCTCATGATGTTACTTACAATGCACTACCAAATGTTACAATGTCCTACCCCCTGTTACGTACAATGTCCTACCCCCTAATGTTACTTACAATGTCCTACCCCCTGATATTACTTACAATATCCTACCCCCTAATGTTACTTACAATGCACTACCCAATGTTACAATGTCCTACCCCCTTTTACGTACAATGTCCTACCCCCTAATGTTACTTACAATGTCCTACCCCCTGATATTACTTACAATATCCTACCCCCTAATGTTACTTACAATGCCCTACCCCCTAATGTCACTTACAATGTCCTACTCCATGATGTTACTTACAATGTTATAAATTGGCACTATCAGAAAGCCGGTAGACCCCATGATGTTACTTACAATGTCCCAGAGAGCATACTGCCGGTCGCTGGTGCGAGAGAATCCAGTCGTAAACACCTGATGTTCTGTTACAAACGAAATCTTAGATGCTTTAGCACTTTGGTGGCCATCTGTCCGCTACGGATAAAAACACTGGTTACAACAAGCGCAGGCAAGTTCAGTTCACAAATTTGTAACAATAACCACAGAAAGGACCAACCCAGAAACCAGTTAAAAACAGACATACTTACTCACAAACTGGTTACAACGATCACAAACAAAATCAGCTCAAAAACTGGTTAAAATAACCAGACAAGATCAGTTCACATAATTGTTACAAGACAAGATCAGCTCACAGACTGGTTACAACAACCACAGATAAGATCAGCTCACAGACTGGTTACAACAACCACAGATAAGATCAGCTCACATATGGTTACAACAACCACAGATAAGATCAGCTCACAGACTGGTTACAACAACCACAGATAAGATCAGCTCACATATGGTTACAACAACCACAGATAAGATCAGTTCACAGACTGGTTACAACAACCACAGATAAGATCAGCTCACAGACTGGTTACAACAACCACATATAAGATCAGCTCACAGACTGGTTACAACAACCACAGATAAGATCCGCTCACATATGGTTACAACAACCACAGATAAGATCAGCTCATATATGGTTACAACAACCACATATAAGATCAGCTCACATATGGTTACAACAACTACAGATAAGATCAGATCACAGACTGGTTACAACAACCACAGATAAGATCAGCTCACATATGGTTACAACAACCACAGATAAGATCAGCTCACATATGGTTACAACAACCACAGATAAGATCAGCTCACAGACTGGTTACAACAATGACAGATAAGATCAGCTCACATATGGTTACAACAACCACAGATAAGATCAGCTCACAGACAGGATACGACAGATAAGATCAGTTCACATATGGTTACAACAACCACAGATATGATCAGCTCACAGACAGGGTACAACAACCACAGATACGATCAGCTCACAGACTGGTTACAACAACCACAGATAAGATCAGCTCACATATGGTTACAACAACCACAGATAAGATCAGTTCACAGACTGGTTACAACAACCACAGATAAGATCAGCTCACAGACTGGTTACAACAACCACATATAAGATCAGCTCACAGACTGGTTACAACAACCACAGATAAGATCCGCTCACATATGGTTACAACAACCACAGATAAGATCAGCTCATATATGGTTACAACAACCACATATAAGATCAGCTCACATATGGTTACAACAACTACAGATAAGATCAGATCACAGACTGGTTACAACAACCACAGATAAGATCAGCTCACATATGGTTACAACAACCACAGATAAGATCAGCTCACATATGGTTACAACAACCACAGATAAGATCAGCTCACAGACTGGTTACAACAATGACAGATAAGATCAGCTCACATATGGTTACAACAACCACAGATAAGATCAGCTCACAGACAGGATACAACGACAGATAAGATCAGTTCACATATGGTTACAACAACCACATATAAGATCAGCTCACATATGGTTACAACAACTACAGATATGATCAGCTCACAGACAGGGTACAACAACCACAGATAAGATCAGCTCACAGACTGGTTACAACAACGACAGATAAGATCAGCTCACATATGGTTACAACAACCACAGATAAGATCAGCTCACATATGGTTACAACAACCACAGATAAGATCAGCTCACATATGGTTACAACAACCACAGATAAGATCAGCTCACAGACTGGTTACAACAACCACAGATAAGATCAGCTCACATATGGTTACAACAACCACAGATAAGATCAGCTCACATATGGTTACAACAACCACAGATAAGATCAGCTCACAGACTGGTTACAACAACAACAGATAAGATCAGCTCACAGACAGGTTATAACAATCAGACATTATCAACCCACGGCAGACAACTAAGGGCTGTGAAAACAAAGCCACAAAACAACATAAAGTCTGCCACTAGTGCCATTTCTTGCATCTGGCTTCATAATCATCAAAATGAGTACATATTTCACAGTTGGAATATGAGATACGGGCTGTGAATGCACAATGGACATGCACTCTTACCATGGCCACAGCAGCTGTACGGGGATCCACTATCCGAATCTGTTTATCCTTGCATGTTGATGCAATTAGGCGGCCATCTTGGCTCCAGGATACGGAGAAAATCGTGTCAGGGTGGCAGTCGACTGATGTGATTGGTTCCGCCTGCTCCACATTCCAGATCATGATCTAAGAGTATCAAACAAGTGTACAATCTACAAATTATTCTGATGTATAAATGTGGTTATTGCGTTAGTTAGTTGTTAGCTGCGGTTCCAATTTCATGGCAAAGGGCCACCCCATAATGCTCCATTCCTGTTCCAGGAATATCACACAAAATGCTCCTCACTGTCCCATGTGAAAAGCTGAACAGACAACAGTCCCGACAAACCAACAGCACATACAGGCATACAGTTACTGTCTACTACTGTAGAAATGGAGACAGTGTACTAATTATTACTATGTACAAACGGCTCATCATTATCATCATGTGCCATGATGATAAGCGTGGGCGGTCATGTTTCATCATCTAAAACAATCAACAGAGTCGTGGATCAGCTCTGTGTTCTTGTCTCGATTACACTATGTAGCCAAGCCATCAAGATATTTACTTCTCTGCCTTCCCCTTGTTCTTTTCCCCTCAATCTTGCCAGTTGTCACCAAGTTCTCCAGTTTATTTCGTCTCATAACATACAACAAATGGCTACCAGATACAAACAGCCAGGAGCTGTGTTGACACAGTATTTAGTGCACTCACCTGTCAAGACCGTGGTTTGGGTTCAATACCCACCTGTCTAACTGATTGACTAGCACCTTGCCGTCTTGACAGACAATTGTAAAATGCAGTTATACCTCTCCATAACACAAAGCCTGGGCTGAATTTAGAGACCATGTGTTGCCCATGCAACATGATCCCTCTCTCGGCCTGCCTAGTTTACTTCAGAGGAAAAGTAATACCAATACATCTGGAATAAGACAAGCTGCAGAAGCTGCCAGATCAGCAAAGCAACTCTAACTGTCCACCTGTACATAAACCAGTTGCCAACAAAGGCTTAGGGCCTGGTCCGCCATGACATTTAGTCTATAGGTTGCATTTCCTCACACAAGGGTAAGGCTTGTACTCTCCCAACTGCACTCCTGTGCCCGAAGCGTTGGCACAATGTGGGATGTCAGGTTTGGTGGGCGTCTCCCAACATTCGGCGCTAACAGAAAGCAGGTAGTACCTTCTACTTTCATACGGTAGCTCAGTCATATCTGACTAAGACCCAACATTCAGCGCTAACAGAAAGAAGGTAGCACCGTCTACTGTCATACGGTAGCTCAGTCATATCTGACCAAGACCCAACATTCGGCGCTAACAGAAAACAGGTAGTACTGTCTACTGTCATATGGTGACTCAGTCATATCTGACAGATCTGACAGACAGGATTATTCAGTCCAACAAATACAACTCTGAGGGTTGAGCCAGACTCATAAACATGGGTGGCTGACAATTTTCAGAATTTTATGGGAACTGTCTGGGTAGGAATGGTGATGTGTAAGGGAACTGATCACCCTACCTCAAATGTCATGTCCTAGAATATGTGAATGTGTAATAATTCACACCCCAAATGTCATGTCCTAGAATATGTGAATGTGTAATAATTCACAACCCAAATGTCATGTCCTAGAATATGTGCATGTCTGATAATTCACACCCCAAATGGCATGACCTAGAATATGTGAATGTGTAATAATTCACACCCCAAATGTCATGTCCTAGAATATGTGAATGTGTAATAATTCACAACCCAAATGTCATGTCCTAGAATATGTGCATGTCTGATAATTCACACCCCAAATGGCATGACCTAGAATATGTGAATGTGTAATAATTCACACCCCAAATGTCATGTCCTAGAATATGTGAATGTGTAATAATTCACAACCCAAATGTCATAACCTAGAATATGTGAATGTCTAATCATTCACACCCCAAATGTCATGGCCTAGAAAATGTGAGTGTCTAATACTTCACAAACCTAGTGGGACAAGCAGAATGTGGCTTAGATATTCATATCCAAATAACAAGAACCATGATAATTAGCAGTGGAAAATTGAGGCCACCAATGAACATCACAGTAAACAGGGAGATACTAACAAGTTTCTTCTATCTTAGACAAATAATAACAGTTGTTCATTGCTTACTCTAACAGGACTGGTCTTGAACTCTTTTTAGTCCTCAGAAGGAGTGATCTTGAACCCATTATATCCTCATAAGAGTGGGTATAGTCCTCACAAGGACCAGTGGTAAACTCATTTAGTTCTCACAAAAACTGGTGTGGAACTCGTTTAGTCCTCACAAGGACTGGTATAGTCCTCAAAAGGACCTGTGCTGAACTCATTTAGTCCTCACAAGGACTGGTGTGGAATGCATTTAGTCCTCACAAGGGCTGGTATAGTCCTCACAAGGGCTGGTAGAGTCTTCACAAGGACTTGTGTAGAACTCATTTAGTCCTCACAAGGACTGGTATAGTCCTCACAAGGACTGGTGTGGAACTCATTTAGTCCTCACAAGGACTGGTATAGTCCTCACAACGACTGGTGTGGAACTCATTTAGTCCTCACAAGGACTGGTATAGTCCTCACAAGGGCTGGTATAGTCCTCACAAGGACTGGTATAGTCCTCACAAGGACTGGTATAGTCCTCACAAGGACTGGTATAGTCCTCACAAGGACTGGTATAGTCCTCACAAGGACTGGTGTGGAACTCATTTAGTCCTCACAAGGACTGGTATAGTCCTCACAAGGACTGGTATAGTCTTCACACGGACTGGTGTGGAACTCATTTAGTCCTCACAAGGACTGGTATAGTCCTCACAAGGACTGGTATAGTCCTCACAAGGACTGGTGTGGAACTCATTTAGTCCTCACAAGGACTGGTATAGTCCTCACAAGGACTGGTATAGTCCTCACAAGGACTGGTGTGGAAATCATTTAGTCCTCACAAGGACTGGTATAGTCCTCACAAGGACTGGTATAGTCTTCACACGGACTGGTGTGGAACTCATTTAGTCCTCACAAAGACTGGTGTGGAATTCATTTTGTCCTCACAAGAACTGGTAGTGTTCCACGATTCTGGTGATCGGGTGAGATGGTAGAACATGACCGCCCACGCTTATCGGCATGGCACATGATGGATGGATGGAAGAACTGGTATAGTCCTCACAAGCACAGGTGCCCATGTAGTCCTCATAAGAACTGGTATAGTCCTCACAAGCACAGGTGCCCATGTAGTGCTCATAAGAACTGGTATGGTCCTCATAAGGACTGCGTCTAATAAAGATAATCGTATATAAACCAAAGCAAACACATAGCAAGTATGGGGTGTATTTTTAATGACTGTGCAGTGTATGAAAATATTGCTGGTCCAAGTTTACTATTTACCTATTATGTAGAATGAACTTTACAGAGGGTGAATACAACACTTGGACTAGCAATATTTTCAAACACTGCACAGTCATTAAAAATACACCCTATAGTTTTTCTTCATTCTTCTTTTCAGAAGAGTTTAACAGGCAAGAGAAACCACTTCATTGCACAGAGTTTTATCCTATAGGGCTCAGTCTCCTTCCGCAAGGCAGCTTGCCGAAAGCTACACACAAAACATGAACAGCTCCAGTGAGGACCCCGCCAGTATCTCCATCAGCATGTAGCAGTCGATGACACCAGTTCTGTGTTGACTGACTATCCATCTTTGACCCCTGCACAGTACTTCTGTCTGGCTTCACCATTTTCACTTGATGTTCTTGCATCAAGAGAATCATCTGTTGATTTGTTTAATCATTCTGTCTCTCCGATGGCATTCACTGTATCAGTCGGGTCCATTGCTTGTCCACTTTCCACTGTAGCCCGGCCAGCAAACCTATCAGTTTGCTCATTTTCTTTCACACCCACTAGACAAAACGAAATTACGGAAAACGACAAAATTACGGAAAACAAATTGTTTTGTAAAGCTGTCCTATACTCTGTGTTTTTATATTGTTTCTGTAATTTTATTCTTCTTCTGCACCCATTCTGTTTTTTTTTTGGACGTGATTACGTTGTGTCTGTTAACAGCAGAGCTGTGATACTTGCGCCTTTCGGCCGACACATCGGATTATTGCGGGCATTTGTTGACCGGGTTAACCTTCCCGGGTATTTTATTATTCTACCAGCATAAAACAATCACAAACCACACCACATTATTCAAATCACACATCAGAACACCTTGTATAGCTAACGATCATCACAGCTATGACCACACTTTACTGACCTTGAAGTCAAAGCCAACAGACATGAGAATATTGGCTGCCGTTGGATGCCAGTCGATGTAGCCCACCCTGCGAGAGTGGCCGTGGAGGTCAGCTGACCAGTCTGTCAGCGTACCCAGTAATCCTGTCGATGGAACTGTCCAGATTTTGACCTGTGATGGGGATTACAAGGTCAAACATGAAAATATGCTGTCTCAGAGTTGATTCACATTAATGGGGGGATTATTACTGCAAGAGACATCTCATATGAGTGTGTTTGTGTATGTGTGTGAGAGAGAGAAAGACCAGAGAGAGAGAGAGAGAAAGAGTCAATAAAGACAGAGACATGAGTGGGAGAGAGACAGAGACGTTGGAGAGAGAGAGGGGGGCGGGGGGGGGGGGGTGTTCAGAGAGAAAGAGAGACGGGGAGAAACAGACTCTGAATATAGAGACACAAAGAATGTGTGTGAGTGAGTGAGTGGAGTGAGTGAGTGAGTGAGTGTATACGTGGGTGGGTGTGTGTCTGTGTGCACACGTGTATATATACCAATGACACAATCACACACTTCATTGAGAAAATTCAGCATAAGAAACTCATGGATTCATAACTCACCGTTGCATCATCTGACCCGGATGCAATGACATAGTCATCAAAAGGGCTCCACTTGATGTCCATAACGGCTCCCTCATGTCCGCAGACCCGGGGACAGTTGACATCCACCCTGCCAGGCTGCAAACAAAACAACACTCAGTGAGTGAGTTAGCGAGTGAGTTAGTCAGTCAGCGAATGAGTGAGTGGGTCAGTCAGTCAGTCAGTGAGAGGGTGGGTTGAATAAGTGGGTATGTTAGACTGCTGTGGGTAGGTGGATGGATTAATTGATTGGTTAGCTGGTGGGTGGGTGAGTGAATGAGTGAGTGAGAGGGTGGGATGGAGGGTGGGATGGTGGGTGGGTTGGTTGGTTGGTGAGTGAGTGGGTAGGTGGTTTTGCTGAGTTGGTTAGTTGGTGGGTGGATGTCAGAGTGAATGAGTCAACAGATCATACCCGATACACATCGAACCATAGTCCAAAAGTGTTGAAATCCCTCCTCAGGACCTCCCTCAGCCTGCAGTTTCCCACAGTAGTCCATGGCTCATCCGTTTCCCACAGTAGACCATGGCTCATCCGTTTCCCACAGTAGTCCATGGCTCATCCATTTCCTACAGTAGCCCATGGTTTATCTGTTTCCCACAGTAGTCCATGGTTCATTCGTTTCCCACAATAGTCCATGGCTCATCTGTTTCTCACAGAAGTTTATTGCTCATCTGTTTCCCTACAGTAGTTTATTGCTCATCTGTTTCCCTACAGTAGTTTATTGCTCATCTGTTTCCCTACAGTAGTTTATTGCTCATCTGTTTCCCTACAGTAGTTTATTGCTCATCTGTTTCCCTACAGTAGTTTATTGCTCATCTGTTTCCCTACAGTAGTTTATTGCTCATCTGTTTCCCTACAGTAGTCCATGGCTCATCCGTTTCCCACAGTAGACCATGGCTCATCCGTTTCCCACAGTAGTCCATGGCTCATCCATTTCCTACAGTAGCCCATGGTTTATCTGTTTCCCACAGTAGTCCATGGCTCATTCGTTTCCCACAATAGTCCATGGCTCATCTGTTTCTCACAGAAGTTTATTGCTCATCTGTTTCCCTACAGTAGTTTATTGCTCATCTGTTTCCCTACAGTAGTTTATTTCTCATCTGTTTCCCTACAGTAGTCCATGGCTCATCTGTTTCCCTATAGTAGTTTATTGCTCATCTGTTTCCCTACAGTAGTTTATTGCTCATCTGTTTCCCTACAGTAGTTTATTGCTCATCTGTTTCCCTACAGTAGTTTATTGCTCATCTGTTTCCCTACAGTAGTTTATTGCTCATCTGTTTCCCTACAGTAGTTTATTGCTCATCTGTTTCCCTACAGTAGTTTATTGCTCATCTGTTTCCCTACAGTAGTTTATTGCTCATCTATTTCCCTACAGTAGTTTATTGCTCATCTGTTTCCCTACAGTAGTTTATTGCTCATCTGTTTCCCTACAGTAGTCCATGGCTCATCTGTTTCTCACAGTAGTCCATGGCTCATCTGTTTCTCACAGTAGTTTATTGCTCATCTGTTTCCTTACAGTAGTTTATTGCTCGTCTGTTTCCCTACAGTAGTTTATTGCTCATCTGTTTCTCACAGTAGTTTATTGCTCATCTGTTTCCCTACAGTAGTTTATTGCTCATCTGTTTCTCACAGTAGTTTATTGCTCATCTGTTTCTCACAGTAGTTTATTGCTCATCTGTTCCCCTACAGTAGTTTATTGCTCATCTGTTTCCCTACAGTAGTTTATTGCTCATCTGTTTCTCACAGTAGTTTATTGCTCATCTGTTTCCCTACAGTAGTTTATTGCTCATCTGTTTCCCTACAGTAGCTTATTGCTCATCTGTTTCTCACAGTAGTTTATTGCTCATCTGTTTCTCACAGTAGTTTATTGCTCATCTGTTCCCCTACAGTAGTTTATTGCTCATCTGTTTCCCTACAGTAGCTTATTGCTCATCTGTTTCTCACAGTAGTTTATTGCTCATCTGTTTCTCACAGTAGTTTATTGCTCATCTGTTCCCCTACAGTAGTTTATTGCTCATCTGTTTCCCTACAGTAGTTTATTGCTCATCTGTTTCTCACAGTAGTTTATTGCTCATCTGTTCCCCTACAGTAGTTTATTGCTCATCTGTTTCCCTACAGTAGTTTATTGCTCATCTGTTTCTCACAGTAGTTTATTGCTCATCTGTTTCCCTACAGTAGTTTATTGCTCATCTGTTTCCCTACAGTAGTTTATTGCTCATCTGTTTCCCTATACCAAAATCACAATATACAAAACACTGATCAGACCAGTTGTGCTGTATGGCTCTGAAACCTGGAGTACAACGAAAGGAGACGAAGCCTTGTTACAAACCTTTGAGAACAAAATTTTAAGACGCATCTTTGGACCCATTAGGGATACACAAAGTGGAGAGTGGAAAAGAAGAAGTAACAAAGACATTTATGATCTGTTTAAGTCCCCGCTAATCACTGGTATCATGAAGGCTAATAGACTACAATGGCTGGGGCATATAGAAAGAATGGAAGATAATAGGGAAACAAAACTCGCTTACACTCAGGAAATAAATGACCGTAGACCCCGAGGTAGACCAAGAAGGCGGTGGAGAGATAATACATGTACAGACCTACAAGCACTTGGAATCAACGACTGGCAAGAGAAGGTCCACCAGAGAGACGAATGGAGACGGATTGTATTTGCAGCAAAGAACCTCAATGGCTCGGAACGCTGAAGAAGAAGAAGAAGAAGAAGTTTCCCTACAGTAGTTTATTGCTCATCTGTTTCCCTACAGTAGTTTATTGCTCATCTGTTTCTCACAGTAGTTTATTGCTCATCTGTTTCTCACAGTAGTTTATTGCTCATCTGTTTCCCTACAGTAGTTTATTGCTCATCTGTTTCCCTACAGTAGTTTATTGCTCATCTGTTTCCCTACAGTAGTTTATTGCTCATCTGTTTCTCACAGTAGTTTATTGCTCATCTGTTTCTCACAGTAGTTTATTGCTCATCTGTTTCTCACAGTAGTTTATTGCTCATCTGTTTCCCTACAGTAGTTAGCAGCTTGTTCATTTTCACTTACAACCTCTTGCATCAGATGTCCTGTGGATGTCAACAGTACATTTCTTTAGTTCTTTTCTTTACAGCACTTCTGTCTGCCGGTCGTCAGACATGTGAGAAGCTCATGGGCCTTTACAGTGCGGACCGGAGGGAGAATTGTGAAGGAGGACTCTGGTGCTTTTGTTGAGACCACAAATAGCCTGACTATGGAAGTCATGGCAGTAAGTAAAGCAATAACATGGCTCGAGACACAGACATTCACTAGGGCATGTGTCCTTAGCAACTCAATGAGCATGCTCAAGAGGATAGAGGAGGGGTCGATCTGAAGAGAGTGGTTGCTGTATCTGAAGCGGTCTCGGCTGGCAAAGATTAGTTTCATCTTCGTGCCAGGGCATGCGGGAGTACAAGGAAATGAGCGGGCTGACAAACTTGCAGGTATGGCTAATGTGGAGGGCGGATGCGCCATGGACCAGGCTGACATTCTGAATGCACTACGAGAAGTAAGACTTGCGAGACCCAAGTGATGACTGCGAATCTACAACCATGGCCAGACTGCGAGAACAGCAAATTAAAAGAGGTGTAGCCAAACAAGAACACTACGCAGGAAGCCAAAGAAGATTGATAAACCAACACAGAAGATTGATAAACCAACACAGAACTGGTGTCATTAGCCGCTACTCGCTGTGGGATTTACTGAGGAGGGGATCCGAGCACTTATGGACTGAATGGTTCGATGTGCAATGAGGATGATCTGTCGACTAACTAACTAACTAACATGCCTATGTATTCACCTTGGATACATAAAGCTGGACAATGTACTCACCCTGGGTACATAAAACTGGACAATGCCCTGTGTACATATAACATGTTCACTTTATGTACATACAAAAGAACAATGTCCTCACTCTGAATACATACAACAGGACAATGTACTCATCTAAAGGTGATGAATGTACATACAACAGGACAATGTACTCACCTCAAGGTCATGAATTTACACACAACAGGATAATGTACTCACTCTATGTATATATATATATATATTAATACAATGTACTCACTTTGTGTACATACAACAAGTCAATGTGCTCTCTCTGTATACATAAAACATGACAATGTACTCATTCTCCGTGTTAATAAAGTAGGACAATATACTCACCCTGCGCACATCCAAAATAACAAAAGAACCACCGCCAGAGCTCTCCGTGACGACAGCCAGAAACTTGGGATTGACACTACAGAAGTTGCTGTCGTGTGTGTTACGTGTTATGCGAACATTTTCAAACATCTGCTCACGCCGACTCTGTGCCCCATAAACATGCCGAAATTTGGAAGTCCGAACTCGCAAAGCCATGCTTCTTTATCTAGTTCTTGGCAACCACTGAGCTGTTGGAAGGTGTCAGCTGATTATCCCCTCTTTGTTACACAGACCTGGAACAAATAATTACATCAGTTTAGACTTTTGCACTTGTATGTTTGCTCAGCGATTCTTTCTTCTTCTTCTTGTTCGCTCGCTCAAACTAAAGCGTCGTCCTTACACACTGTTTATAGTAGTAAGGGACTTAATTTTGCATGTGGGTTTGCTTTTCCTTTTACCGGTGTCCCTCACCTTCAGTCGAACCCACTCCGACTTCAGAGGTACTTGTTATTAACATCCCATGTAAAGGACGGAAGAATCTCACCTCCATTTACGAGAGGCAAGCAATGGCCAGGACAGCACAGCAGAGAGACATAGGCCTAGAGACGTTCTGCCTTATCCCTCAGTTGAGAGCCGTAGGATGCGTATCTGAACCAGTCGTGTAGCAGGCTTAATATCTCACCTCCAGTTTGCAGTGAGTGAGTATCGCTTGGATCTTTTGACTGCTATCTTCAGTCTACCTGCAGAGCAGCAGGGTGTGTCTCGCTTGGTCTGGCCTCTATCCCAAGACCTGTCCGACATGTAGTTGTGCTTCTGTCAGCAGTGCTCTTGGGGTCATTGGGACACACAAACCCTCCTACCACAGCAAGGTGGAGACACGTCGGGGGGTGGGTGGGGGGGGGGGCCCCCTCAGCGATTCAATTAGTTTAGTTGAATTGAGCTAAGAACCAACATCACTGCATCCAGCACATTCCAAAATGCTCTGCTTCGCCTCGTTCAACAGTCAGCGAAGAGTCATACTACTAATCCAGTGGTTCTCAACCGGTGGCGAATTCCCCCCCCCCTGCCGGAATTTTAGGGTTTTGGGTGTGGGGGGGATTAAGATTATTTCAAGATCGCATTAATACAAGAACCAGTTACTTGATATTGTTTTTCCCTCTAAATTGTATGGTTCTGTACTTCTCGCCCTAATGAAATTTGTTTTATAACAAAAGTAGACCCACAAATCACGTTTTATGTAGACGTTTAGACTTGTTCTAGTATGTGTTATTAAATTTAGCTTCAATTTTTATGTATACTGTGGGGGGGGGGGGATTTATAGGGAGGAAATTTGAAAGAGGAGGAATAACGTTCTGAACATACGGTAAAGGGGGGCATGGGCCAAAAAAGGTTGAGAACCACTGTACTAATCATTCCCACCGCTATCTGATTGAAAGTTCTTCCAGAACCCCTGCCGATCCCCCAAAATTTCATTCTTTCCACATATGGGTTCTCAATCTGTCCCTTCACCTTCTCCACCTGGTGCCACAGGCGCACAACCACTTATTCCTTGTCCATAGGTAATCTACCACCAAGAAGTGCATTCCCTGCCAGCCTATATTCAATGAGTATGCTAAGGAAGGAAGATCAAGATGGGCTAAGTCCCAAGGGAATGGCTTGATTTTCTGAGGAGGCCAACATTGACTAACATCCGTTTCATTTTCATGTCAGGGCACGTGGATGTAAGAGGAAGCAAACAAGCAGATAGGCTTGCGGGTTTGGCTACTGTGGGAGAGGTGAGAACAATTAACCAAGCTGGGTACTTTTGCTTTCTTTCACCCCAAACAAAAGGGAATCCCAGGGTATGCTGTCACATCCAGGGGTTTCCGTGTGTTGCGCCGTAGCTCGGTGCGCAATTCTATGCGGCGGTGGTGCGCTATTCTTGCGGTGGCCAGAATCCAACAATGTCCGCAAGAATGGTGTTGAACACATCTAGACCAGCGCATATAGTCTGTCGGCGCCACATGAATTCGCACATGTAGGAATCGAGTAGATGCCTGCGTGTTCCATTCTGCCTCTTGTTTCTCTCCTTGGCCGTTCTCCAAATGCGCTCGATACATTGAGTATGTGCACCGGTGGTAGGGTCCACAAAGTTGTAGGAGTGGTTGACTGTGAGATGCGTCAATTCGGGAATACTTCCAATTCCGTTGTACGCACGCCAGAGGTCGGAGACTACAGTTGTGCCAGGCCGAATGTGTGTCCTGATCAGCGGCAGAAGCGTTGCTGCTGTTCTGTCTGGAACACAGAACATGAAGCAGTCGGCTGTTTCACAACAGATGCCACCAAATACCCACTGTTGTGGCAACACTCGTCCGACATTATGTTTGCGCCTTGTAAATAGGCTCTCATCTATCTCGACAGTGGTATTTGGTCCTCCGATTACTACCGGATTGACTAACAGTTTGTGGGCACAAACCTCTCGTAGGTAATTACTCCAGTCAACAGTTACTCTCGGCGACATCCCCAACTGTAACTGGCAAAATGAAATGCTTGTCAACTCTTGAGACCAGCAGTATATGAAAAGAATGATCTGTCTGTACGGGAGACACGAGCCTTGCTGCCATTTGCCTTGTCTCAGCGGGATGTCCTGCCGACATTCATCATGTCGGCATCTCCATCTGTCCTAACGCTCAGTCAGCGATAGCACCATGACATGATTATGAGAACAGCGTCTTGCAGAATGCAAGATGCCATGATGCTGCAGAAAAGCCACGCTACTCTGCTTGTCGTGGACAGCTGCTGCCAGTTCCAGAAAACTCATGAGACACTCACTCACACAGAAACGGTTGCCACAGCCAAAGAAACACTGTGGTGTGGGGCAATTGAAACGCACTGACACGCACTCCAGCCGAACACAGAGGAGATCACCGTCGGTGCTAAATATAGCTGGTGACTCTAAATATAGCTCGCAAAGTTTGTTTGGGGTGAAAGAAAGCAAAAGTACCCCAAGCTGTCACCCTGAACTCCCTCAGGGAGGCAGGATGGTACTTCAATTTTATTTCATCACAACAGACGTCAAGAGGCTATATTTAGCTTTAGCAGCTATATATAGCGTAGTTAGCAGCTATATATAGCACTGGCGGGGGATCTCCGTTCAATTAAAGTTTTTTTCAGTGCATGTCATGGCGCAACATGGTGCGAAAAAGGAGCGACGAACGGTAGTACATTTTTACGTTGGCTTTCTGCAGTCATGAATTTTATTGAACTGACAGCAGCTGTCCACGACAAGCAGAGTAGTGTTGCCTTTCTGCAACAACATGGCATATTACATTCTGAAAGACGTTGTTCTGGTCATCATGTCATGGTGCTATCGCTGAGTGAACGTCAGGACAGATGGAGATGCCATCAATCGGGATGTCGACAGGACATCCCGCTGAGACAAGGCACATGGCTGCAAGGCTCGCGTCTGCCGTACAGACAAATCATTCTGTTTGTGTACTACTGGCATGAGTTGACTAGCATTTCATTTTGCCAGCTGGAGTTGGGGATGTCGCAGACAGCTAGTATTGATTGGAGTAATTACCTACGGGAGGTTTGTGCCAACACACTTTTAGTCAATCCTGCAGTGATAGGAGGGTCAAATACCACTGTTGAGATTGATGAGAGCCTATTACAAGGCGCAAAAATCACGTGGGACGAGTTTTTCCAGAACAGTGGGTTTTTGGTGCCATCTGTCGTGAAACAGGCGACTGCTTCATGTTCTGTGTTCCAGACAGAACAGCAGCAACGCTCTTGCCACTTATCAGCACACACATTCGGCCTGGCACAACAGTAGTCTCTGACCTCTGGCGTGCATACGGGGAAATTAGAAATATTCCCGGTTTGACGCATCTCACCGTCAACCACTCTGAAAACTTTGTGGACCCCACCACCGGTGCACATACTCAATGCATCGAGCGCATGTGGACAACGGCCAAGGAGAGAAACAAGAGGCAGAATGGAACACACAGGCATCTACTCGATTCCTACATGTGTGAATTCATGTGGCGTCGTCGCACTAAATGTGCTGGCCTAGATGTGTTCAACACCATTCTAGCTGACATTGTTCAATTCTGAATTCAACCCCAACAATAGTCTGCAGTCTGGCCACCGCCGCAACACTAGTCTGCAGAATATGATTGTCAACTCATGCATACAGCAGTATCATCCAGCAATGGGCCCTTTTCAGGGCCACTAGAAGAATGCCATAACGGAACGGGCCCTTTTCAGGGTCACAAATTAGCACACAATAACAGCCCCTAAGTGTGCACAAGAGTATACAACCACTGAAATATTCAGGTCAACTCACACACATAACTAAACCATTTGCTGCACACCGACAATGTTATTCCGGTCAAGGTCATGCACACCGAGATACAGCGCGAATAAGTGGACTCCAGGATATGACGTGTGCCGTGGAATTCCCTTTGTTTGCGGTGAATTAAAATTGAAGTACCGGCAGGATGAGTCAATGACTCAAAGGATGGATATGATTTTGCAACTCTGACCAGACTGCTAAATCATCAAGTCAGGCGTGGTCAAGCTAGACTAGAGCGCCATGCAGGAAGCCAAAGAAGAATAACCAACCAACACAGAACTGGTGTCGTCCATCGCTACACACTGATAGAGATATTGAGGAGAGGATCTGCGCACTAATGAAATAACACTCTGATGTGCACTGAGGAAGATGTGTCAACTAACCAATAAACAAACATAATGGGGTGTACAGACAACAGGAATTACTTCACTGTTTCCCACTGGCTCGATCTATTTGTGCAGGGAACCTTGCCGAAAGAGTCGCACAAAGCACAAACTCTCTAGCTCCATTGATGAACCCCAGGGGTCTCCGAGAAAATTGCACTCGTGAGCCGAATTATGGAATCTGGGATTATCCACTTTGCCACATATCAAACATACCGGGGGGGGGGGGGGGGGGGGGGGGGGGGGGGGGGGGGGGGGTTGGTTCCAACTGAAAACGTTAAAAGTGTGATAGAAATTACAACAACCTTGCCAGTGACTTGTAACCTGTCAATATTGTTGTTAAAGTTATCAAGAGTGTTAAACATGTGACATCATAGTGCAGGTGAACATGGTGACATCATAGGGACATTTTAAAGATGGGCTGTCCCACTTTTGACATGCACCAAAGAGAAGCAGCATTCTGTTACCGGTTTTTTTTTTAAATCAGTGAAGGGGTGAAGCCTATAGAAATTCATTGGCGAATGAAGGCCTAGTATGATAATGCATGTCTGCCAGTCCAGCAAGTGTATGAGTGGAGCAGGAAGTTTCAAAACTTGTTAGTCCGATGGAGAGCTTCAGCAGGCGGTGCGTAAGTGGTTACACGCGTGACCAAGAGAATATTTTATACAGGAATCCAAGCACTCTATTAGCGCTGGAGGATTTGCATTGAACGCACTGTGGTCTCATCGAAAAATGATACACTCGTTCTTAACTTTTTCAGAATATATTCACACACACAAACAAAAAAATCTTTTGGTTTTTAATTTGAAGCTCCCTCATATTACTGATCATGGTATAACAAGATTAGACAACCAGTTCAGTTCCTTTCCTTGTCTTTCCTTCCAAAACAACAAGCCCCTAAACCATGTCCTAAACCAACCTCAAACCCACCCTGACACCACACCCATGTCCCAAGATCACTTCTACAGTTAGATAACTAGCTGGCACCTTGCCGTCTTGACAGACGATAGTTTGTTACATTGTGCTTCTAACAAGACATAAGTACAAGGGATAGTTTGTTACATTGTGCTTCTAACAAGACATAAGTACAAGGGATAGTTTGTTACATTGTGCTTCTAACAAGACATAAGTACAAGGGATAGTTTGTTACATTGTGCTTCTAACAAGACATAAGTACAAGGGATAGTTTGTTACATTGTGCTTCTATTCTAACAAGACATAAGTACAAGGGATAGTTTGTTACATTGTGCTTCTATTCTAACAAGACATAAGTACAAGGGATAGTTTGTTACATTGTGCTTCTAACAAGACATAAGTACAAGGGATAGTTTGTTACATTGTGCTTCTAACAAGACATAAGTACAAGGGATAGTTTGTTACATTGTGCTTCTAACAAGACATAAGTACAAGGGATAGTTTGTTACATTGTGCTTCTAACAAGACATAAGTACAAGGGATAGTTTGTTACATTGTGCTTCTAACAAGACATAAGTACAAGGGATAGTTTGTTACATTGTGCTTCTAACAAGACATAAGTACAAGGGATAGTTTGTTACATTGTGCTTCTAACAAGACATAAGTACAAGGGATAGTTTGTTACATTGTGCTTCTAACAAGACATAAGTACAAGGGATAGTTTGTTACATTGTGCTTCTAACAAGACATAAGTACAAGGGATAGTTTGTTACATTGTGCTTCTAACAAGACATAAGTACAAGGGATAGTTTGTTACATTGTGCTTCTAACAAGACATAAGTACAAGGGATAGTTTGTTACATTGTGCTTCTAACAAGACATAAGTACAAGGGATAGTTTGTTACATTGTACTTCTAACAAGACATAAGTACAAGGGATAGTTTGTTACATTGTGCTTCTATTCTAACAAGACATAAGTACAAGGGATAGTTTGTTACATTGTGCTTCTAACAAGACATAAGTACAAGGGATAGTTTGTTACATTGTGCTTCTAACAAGACATAAGTACAAGGGATAGTTTGTTACATTGTGCTTCTAACAAGACATAAGTACAAGGGATAGTTTGTTACATTGTGCTTCTAACAAGACATAAGTACAAGGGATAGTTTGTTACATTGTGCTTCTAACAAGACATAAGTACAAGGGATAGTTTGTTACATTGTGCTTCTAACAAGACATAAGTACAAGGGATAGTTTGTTACATTGTGCTTCTAACAAGACATAAGTACAAGGGATAGTTTGTTACATTGTGCTTCTAACAAGACATAAGTACAAGGGATAGTTTGTTACATTGTGCTTCTATTCTAACAAGACATAAGTACAAGGGATAGTTTGTTACATTGTGCTTCTAACAAGACATAAGTACAAGGGATAGTTTCTTACATTGTGCTTCTAACAAGACATAAGTACAAGGGATAGTTTGTTACATTGTGCTTCTAACAAGACATAAGTACAAGGGATAGTTTGTTACATTGTGCTTCTAACAAGACATAAGTACAAGGGATAGTTTGTTACATTGTGCTTCTAACAAGACATAAGTACAAGGGATAGTTTGTTACATTGTGCTTCTATTCTAACAAGACATAAGTACAAGGGATAGTTTGTTACATTGTGCTTCTAACAAGACATAAGTACAAGGGATAGTTTGTTACATTGTGCTTCTAACAAGACATAAGTACAAGGGATAGTTTGTTACATTGTGCTTCTAACAAGACATAAGTACAAGGGATAGTTTGTTACATTGTGCTTCTAACAAGACATAAGTACAAGGGATAGTTTGTTACATTGTGCTTCTAACAAGACATAAGTACAAGGGATAGTTTGTTACATTGTGCTTCTAACAAGACATAAGTACAAGGGATAGTTTGTTACATTGTGCTTCTAACAAGACATAAGTACAAGGGATAGTTTGTTACATTGTGTTTCTAACAAGACATAAGTACAAGGGATAGTTTGTTACATTGTGCTTCTAACAAGACATAAGTACAAGGGATAGTTTGTTACATTGTGCTTCTAACAAGACATAAGTACAAGGGATAGTTTGTTACATTGTGCTTCTAACAAGACATAAGTACAAGGGATAGTTTGTTACATTGTGCTTCTAACAAGACATAAGTACAAGGGATAGTTTGTTACATTGTGCTTCTATTCTAACAAGACATAAGTACAAGGGATAGTTTGTTACATTGTGCTTCTAACAAGACATAAGTACAAGGGATAGTTTGTTACATTGTGCTTCTAACAAGACATAAGTACAAGGGATAGTTTGTTACATTGTGCTTCTAACAAGACATAAGTACAAGGGATAGTTTGTTACATTGTGCTTCTAACAAGACATAAGTACAAGGGATAGTTTGTTACATTGTGCTTCTAACAAGACATAAGTACAAGGGATAGTTTGTTACATTGTGCTTCTAACAAGACATAAGTACAAGGGATAGTTTGTTACATTGTGCTTCTATTCTAACAAGACATAAGTACAAGGGATAGTTTGTTACATTGTGCTTCTAACAAGACATAAGTACAAGGGATAGTTTGTTACATTGTGCTTCTAACAAGACATAAGTACAAGGGATAGTTTGTTACATTGTGCTTCTAACAAGACATAAGTACAAGGGATAGTTTGTTACATTGTGCTTCTAACAAGACATAAGTACAAGGGATAGTTTGTTACATTGTGCTTCTAACAAGACATAAGTACAAGGGATAGTTTGTTACATTGTGCTTCTATTCTAACAAGACATAAGTACAAGGGATAGTTTGTTACATTGTGCTTCTAACAAGACATAAGTACAAGGGATAGTTTGTTACATTGTGCTTCTAACAAGACATAAGTACAAGGGATAGTTTGTTACATTGTGCTTCTAACAAGACATAAGTACAAGGGATAGTTTCTTACATTGTGCTTCTAACAAGACATAAGTACAAGGGATAGTTTGTTACATTGTGCTTCTAACAAGACATAAGTACAAGGGATAGTTTGTTACATTGTGCTTCTAACAAGACATAAGTACAAGGGATAGTTTGTTACATTGTGCTTCTAACAAGACATAAGTACAAGGGATAGTTTGTTACATTGTGCTTCTATTCTAACAAGACATAAGTACAAGGGATAGTTTGTTACATTGTGCTTCTAACAAGACATAAGTACAAGGGATAGTTTGTTACATTGTGCTTCTAACAAGACATAAGTACAAGGGATAGTTTGTTACATTGTGCTTCTAACAAGACATAAGTACAAGGGATAGTTTGTTACATTGTGCTTCTAACAAGACATAAGTACAAGGGATAGTTTGTTACATTGTGCTTCTAACAAGACATAAGTACAAGGGATAGTTTGTTACATTGTGCTTCTAACAAGACATAAGTACAAGGGATAGTTTGTTACATTGTGCTTCTAACAAGACATAAGTACAAGGGATAGTTTCTTACATTGTGCTTCTAACAAGACATAAGTACAAGGGATAGTTTGTTACATTGTGCTTCTAACAAGACATAAGTACAAGGGATAGTTTCTTACATTGTGCTTCTAACAAGACATAAGTACAAGGGATAGTTTGTTACATTGTGCTTCTAACAAGACATAAGTACAAGGGATAGTTTGTTACATTGTGCTTCTAACAAGACATAAGTACAAGGGATAGTTTGTTACATTGTGCTTCTAACAAGACATAAGTACAAGGGATAGTTTCTTACATTGTGCTTCTAACAAGACATAAGTACAAGGGATAGTTTGTTACATTGTGCTTCTAACAAGACATAAGTACAAGGGATAGTTTGTTACATTGTGCTTCTAACAAGACATAAGTACAAGGGATAGTTTGTTACATTGTGCTTCTAACAAGACATAAGTACAAGGGATAGTTTGTTACATTGTGCTTCTAACAAGACATAAGTACAAGGGATAGTTTGTTACATTGTGCTTCTAACAAGACATAAGTACAAGGGATAGTTTGTTACATTGTGCTTCTAACAAGACATAAGTACAAGGGATAGTTTGTTACATTGTGCTTCTAACAAGACATAAGTACAAGGGATAGTTTGTTACATTGTGCTTCTAACAAGACATAAGTACAAGGGATAGTTTGTTACATTGTGCTTCTAACAAGACATAAGTACAAGGGATAGTTTGTTACATTGTGCTTCTAACAAGACATAAGTACAAGGGATAGTTTGTTACATTGTGCTTCTAACAAGACATAAGTACAAGGGATAGTTTGTTACATTGTGCTTCTAACAAGACATAAGTACAAGGGATAGTTTGTTACATTGTGCTTCTAACAAGACATAAGTACAAGGGATAGTTTGTTACATTGTGCTTCTAACAAGACATAAGTACAAGGGATAGTTTGTTACATTGTGCTTCTAACAAGACATAAGTACAAGGGATAGTTTGTTACATTGTACTTCTAA
This sequence comes from Cepaea hortensis, assembly GCA_963921405.1. Classification (NCBI taxonomy): domain Eukaryota; kingdom Metazoa; phylum Mollusca; class Gastropoda; order Stylommatophora; family Helicidae; genus Cepaea; species Cepaea hortensis. The sequence goes on from OY992891.1 coordinate 22,928,772, forward strand.
CAAGACATAAGTACAAGGGATAGTTTGTTACATTGTGCTTCTATTCTAACAAGACATAAGTACAAGGGATAGTTTGTTACATTGTGCTTCTAACAAGACATAAGTACAAGGGATAGTTTGTTACATTGTGCTTCTAACAAGACATAAGTACAAGGGATAGTTTGTTACATTGTGCTTCTAACAAGACATAAGTACAAGGGATAGTTTGTTACATTGTGCTTCTAACAAGACATAAGTACAAGGGATAGTTTGTTACATTGTGCTTCTAACAAGACATAAGTACAAGGGATAGTTTGTTACATTGTGCTTCTAACAAGACATAAGTACAAGGGATAGTTTCTTACATTGTGCTTCTAACAAGACATAAGTACAAGGGATAGTTTGTTACATTGTGCTTCTATTCTAACAAGACATAAGTACAAGGGATAGTTTGTTACATTGTGCTTCTAACAAGACATAAGTACAAGGGATAGTTTCTTACATTGTGCTTCTAACAAGACATAAGTACAAGGGATAGTTTGTTACATTGTGCTTCTAACAAGACATAAGTACAAGGGATAGTTTGTTACATTGTGCTTCTAACAAGACATAAGTACAAGGGATAGTTTGTTACATTGTGCTTCTAACAAGACATAAGTACAAGGGATAGTTTGTTACATTGTGCTTCTATTCTAACAAGACATAAGTACAAGGGATAGTTTGTTACATTGTGCTTCTAACAAGACATAAGTACAAGGGATAGTTTGTTACATTGTGCTTCTAACAAGACATAAGTACAAGGGATAGTTTGTTACATTGTGCTTCTAACAAGACATAAGTACAAGGGATAGTTTGTTACATTGTGCTTCTAACAAGACATAAGTACAAGGGATAGTTTGTTACATTGTGCTTCTAACAAGACATAAGTACAAGGGATAGTTTGTTACATTGTGCTTCTAACAAGACATAAGTACAAGGGATAGTTTGTTACATTGTGCTTCTAACAAGACATAAGTACAAGGGATAGTTTGTTACATTGTGTTTCTAACAAGACATAAGTACAAGGGATAGTTTGTTACATTGTGCTTCTAACAAGACATAAGTACAAGGGATAGTTTGTTACATTGTGCTTCTAACAAGACATAAGCACAAGGGATAGTTTGTTACATTGTGCTTCTAACAAGACATAAGTACAAGGGATAGTTTGTTACATTGTGCTTCTAACAAGACATAAGTACAAGGGATAGTTTGTTACATTGTGCTTCTATTCTAACAAGACATAAGTACAAGGGATAGTTTGTTACATTGTGCTTCTAACAAGACATAAGTACAAGGGATAGTTTGTTACATTGTGCTTCTAACAAGACATAAGTACAAGGGATAGTTTGTTACATTGTGCTTCTAACAAGACATAAGTACAAGGGATAGTTTGTTACATTGTGCTTCTAACAAGACATAAGTACAAGGGATAGTTTGTTACATTGTGCTTCTAACAAGACATAAGTACAAGGGATAGTTTGTTACATTGTGCTTCTAACAAGACATAAGTACAAGGGATAGTTTGTTACATTGTGCTTCTATTCTAACAAGACATAAGTACAAGGGATAGTTTGTTACATTGTGCTTCTAACAAGACATAAGTACAAGGGATAGTTTGTTACATTGTGCTTCTAACAAGACATAAGTACAAGGGATAGTTTGTTACATTGTGCTTCTAACAAGACATAAGTACAAGGGATAGTTTGTTACATTGTGCTTCTAACAAGACATAAGTACAAGGGATAGTTTGTTACATTGTGCTTCTAACAAGACATAAGTACAAGGGATAGTTTGTTACATTGTGCTTCTATTCTAACAAGACATAAGTACAAGGGATAGTTTGTTACATTGTGCTTCTAACAAGACATAAGTACAAGGGATAGTTTGTTACATTGTGCTTCTAACAAGACATAAGTACAAGGGATAGTTTGTTACATTGTGCTTCTAACAAGACATAAGTACAAGGGATAGTTTCTTACATTGTGCTTCTAACAAGACATAAGTACAAGGGATAGTTTGTTACATTGTGCTTCTAACAAGACATAAGTACAAGGGATAGTTTGTTACATTGTGCTTCTAACAAGACATAAGTACAAGGGATAGTTTGTTACATTGTGCTTCTAACAAGACATAAGTACAAGGGATAGTTTGTTACATTGTGCTTCTATTCTAACAAGACATAAGTACAAGGGATAGTTTGTTACATTGTGCTTCTAACAAGACATAAGTACAAGGGATAGTTTGTTACATTGTGCTTCTAACAAGACATAAGTACAAGGGATAGTTTGTTACATTGTGCTTCTAACAAGACATAAGTACAAGGGATAGTTTGTTACATTGTGCTTCTAACAAGACATAAGTACAAGGGATAGTTTGTTACATTGTGCTTCTAACAAGACATAAGTACAAGGGATAGTTTGTTACATTGTGCTTCTAACAAGACATAAGTACAAGGGATAGTTTGTTACATTGTGCTTCTAACAAGACATAAGTACAAGGGATAGTTTCTTACATTGTGCTTCTAACAAGACATAAGTACAAGGGATAGTTTGTTACATTGTGCTTCTAACAAGACATAAGTACAAGGGATAGTTTCTTACATTGTGCTTCTAACAAGACATAAGTACAAGGGATAGTTTGTTACATTGTGCTTCTAACAAGACATAAGTACAAGGGATAGTTTGTTACATTGTGCTTCTAACAAGACATAAGTACAAGGGATAGTTTGTTACATTGTGCTTCTAACAAGACATAAGTACAAGGGATAGTTTCTTACATTGTGCTTCTAACAAGACATAAGTACAAGGGATAGTTTGTTACATTGTGCTTCTAACAAGACATAAGTACAAGGGATAGTTTGTTACATTGTGCTTCTAACAAGACATAAGTACAAGGGATAGTTTGTTACATTGTGCTTCTAACAAGACATAAGTACAAGGGATAGTTTGTTACATTGTGCTTCTAACAAGACATAAGTACAAGGGATAGTTTGTTACACTGTGCTTCTAACAAGACATAAGTACAAGGGATAGTTTGTTACATTGTGCTTCTAACAAGACGCAAGTACAAGGGATAGTTTGTTACATTGTGCTTCTAACAAGACATAAGTACAAGGGATAGTTTGTTACATTGTGCTTCTAACAAGACATAAGTACAAGGGATAGTTTGTTACATTGTGCTTCTAACAAGACATAAGTACAAGGGATAGTTTGTTACATTGTGCTTCTAACAAGACATAAGTACAAGGGATAGTTTGTTACATTGTGCTTCTAACAAGACATAAGTACAAGGGATAGTTTGTTACATTGTGCTTCTAACAAGACGTAAGTACAAGGGATAGTTTGTTACATTGTGTTTCTAACAAGACATAAGTACAAGGGATAGTTTGTTACACTGTGCTTCTAACAAGACATAAGTACAAGGGATAGTTTGTTACATTGTGCTTCTAACAAGACATAAGTACAAGGGATAGTTTGTTACATTGTGCTTCTAACAAGACATAAGTACAAGGGATAGTTTGTTACATTGTGCTTCTAACAAGACATAAGTACAAGGGATAGTTTGTTACATTGTGCTTCTAACAAGACGTAAGTACAAGGGATAGTTTGTTACATTGTGCTTCTAACAAGACATAAGTACAAGGGATAGTTTGTTACATTGTGCTTCTAACAAGACATAAGTACAAGGGATAGTTTGTTACATTGTGCTTCTAACAAGACATAAGTACAAGGGATAGTTTGTTACATTGTGCTTCTAACAAGACATAAGTACAAGGGATAGTTTGTTACATTGTGCTTCTAACAAGACCTAATAAGTACAATCCATGGCGGCAGCGAATGTTTACCTCCCCAAAGCCTGGATTAATTTTAGAGAAAATGTGTTGCCCTTGCAGCATGATCCCTCTCTCAGCCTGCCTTGTTTACTCCAAAGGTAAGGTAACACCGATACATCTGGAACAAGACAAGCTGCAGAAGCTGCCGGATCAGCAAAGCATTGCTCTAACTGTCCGCCTGTCGGAGCTTCAATCCTAGGCAAGTTGATGACTAAGATTTAGGACCTAGTCTGTCCTGCCATGACATTTAATTTGCCGGTTACATTTCCTAGCACTAGGATAAGGCGTGTACCCTCCCAATTTCAAACCTATGCCCGAAGCAGTTGGCGGCACAATGTCTACAATTAGATACTGTTATGTTTCTGTTTCTCTTTCGACAAACTCGCCAGTTTGTACATTCATCTTCTGTTTCCATTTAATTAATACAGCTTGCAATTGTTGTTTGAATCTAGAACTGACATTAAAAGGTGAATGAGTTTTGCCAGATTGTTTTCCATGTCTATCCATTAGTGCTGGTTTCATTTCTGTAAAACTACCTGGCAAACTGGCATAGCCATTCATGTCTATTCACAGATCTCAGACCTTGATGTTCTGGATCAACTCTGCTGATGATATTCCTCCATGCCACTGTCTCAGTCCATCCAGTATCATTTGATTCAGTCTGCCTCTGCCCCCCCCCCCTCATTGATCTTTCCAACTGTTACAATATTTTCCAATTCCTCTCTTCTCATTATGTAACCAAATGCTGTTTGTCTCTTCCTGAGTTTTATAAAATGTGCAATTTTCATTAGCCTATTTCAGCTGGTAAGATGTGGAGTTTTTTTTCTGTCAGGGGCAAAAAGAAAACTAACCTACACAGTTTGCGGTGACTGCACTAGCCAAGCGACCTTAATTCCTCAGGCTCAAACAGAAAGACATGGTAGTCAATTTAAAATTACCATGGTAAACAATTGATATTATTGTGCAAACGTGTATATTTCAGCTTGAACGATGTATCTAGTTATTTTACTCTACATTGTGTGACTTCTGCAGTATGTACCTGACGAGATGCAGCGAAATATGCCAGGCAATAAATCGTACAATCTATGGTTTATGTCTTCGTGATTCAAATATTCCCTTGAATTGTTATATCACATCTTGGTGTTATCTTTTTCTTTGATATAACCACTGTTTTTGTTTTCATTATATTCATAGAAAGTCCACTCTGTTGAACTCTCTATTACTACAATACTCTAAAATTATTGTAGATCCTTTCCATTTTTCACTATTAGTACTGTGTCATTATAAAACATTTTTGTAAGTTCCCTATACTCCTATCCTATAATATATAAAAATGATAAATATAATTTATATATAATTAGGGTTATTCGATAATTAATAGGGATACATTTGATATAATTTATTATAATTATGAAGAACTTGGGCCTACAAAACCAAACTGCCATCAAGGCAACTCTTTTAAAGCCTGAACTGAGTGTTTAAATGCGCAAAATTATTTTTATGATTATCTTCAACTCAAAAGATAATAATAACATGCCGAAAACAGAAATAATTTACCAAAACAATAAACAATTAAACATCGAAACACAGTCGCAACGCACACTTCTACGACTTCTGTCTTCTAAATATGGACAACGAATTTCTCTCCATCTGCCGCTGTGCTCTCTTATCCACGTTATTTATCGTGAAGCGTGGTTTGATTAAGTTGTGTGGTTATAAAAAAAAATAGTTAAATAAAACCGCCTGAAGCATGCACATTGATTAGAGAGGGACAAACCATGCCTGACTCACACAAGACGAAACGAAGTACAAACTGAAAGGAAACAATGAGTCAGGAATCGGCCTGGAATTTCTGGCACAAAACCATTTCAAAAAAGCGGCGTTTACCTGAAAAGATAAACACTACAGCTAATGTTCCTGTCAATATTCGACATATCAGAACGTTTCGGTGTTGCTCACCTACACTTTGGACACAAATATAACGAAAAACGGTCAATAATCCGTATGTAAGAAATACAAGCTCCTTCAGTACGAGACCCTTGTTCTTCTGCTAGTTTACACCGCCATCTTGATATGTCTGGTCACGTGGGGCAGGGAGGTAGCATTGTACAGGTAGAGGGATGCACCCGACCACGCCCACAGTGCTTGCTACCTTGTTTCATGTGGGTGCTTGTTAGTTTAAGAGAGGAATAGGTGACAACAGACTTCTAGAAAATACCTTCTACGCGGTATTATCATGTTAGAAATACTAACATAGGAGAGGAATAGGTTGCAACATACTCTTGAAAATACCTTCTAGGTGGCAGTACCATTCTAGAAATACTAACGTAGGAGAGGAATAGGTTACAACAAACTTCTAGAAATACCTTCATTGCGGCATTATCATGCTAGAAATATTAACATAGGAGAGGAATAGGTTGCAACAGACTTCTAGAAATACCTTCTATGAGGCATTATCATGCTAGAAATACTAACATAGGAGAGGAATAGGTTGCAACAGACTTCTAGAAATACCTTACGCTAGAAGTACTAGGGATAGATATCAACAAACTTCTAGAAAATACCTTCAATGCGGCAGTATCATGCTAGAAATACTAACATAGGAGAGGAATAGGTTGCAACAGACGTCTAGAAATACCTTATATACGGCAGCATCACGTTAGAAGTACTAACATGGGAGAGGGATAGGTATCAACAAACTTCTAGAAAATACCTTCTACGTGGTATTATCATGCTAGAAATACTAACATAGGAGAGGAATAGGTTGCAACAGACGTCTAGAAATACCTTATATACGGCAGTATCACGCTAGAAGTACTAACATGGGAGAGGGATAGGTATCAACAAACTTCTAGAAAATACCTTCAATGCGGCAGTATCATGCTAGAAATACTAACATAGGAGAGGAATAGGTTGCAACAGACGTCTAGAAATACCTTATATACGGCAGTATCACGCTAGAAGTACTAACATGGGAGAGGGAGAGGTATCAACAAACTTCTAGAAAATGCCTTCTACGCGGTATTATCATGCTAGAAATACTAACATAGGAGAGGAATAGGTTGCAACATACTCTAGAAAATACTTTCTAGGTGGCAGTACCATGCTAGAAATACTAACATAGGAGAGGAATAGGTTACAACAAACTTCTAGAAATACCTTCATTGCGGCATTATCATGCTAGAAATATTAACATAGGAGAGGAATAGGTTGCAACAGACTTCTAGAAATACTAACATAGGAGAGGAATAGGTTGCAACAGACGTCTAGAAATACCTTATATACGGCAGTATCACGCTAGAAGTACTAACATGGGAGAGGGATAGATATCAACAAACTTCTAGAAAATATCTTCAATGCAGCAGTATCATGCTAGAAATACTAACATAGGAGAGGAATAGGTTGCAACAGACTTCTAGAAATACCTTATATACGGCAGTATCACGCTAGAAGTACTAACATGGGAGAGGGATAGATATCAACAAACTTCTAGAAAATACCTTCAATGCGGCAGTATCATGCTAGAAATACTAACATAGGAGAGGAATAGGTTGCAACAGACTTCTAGAAATACCTTATATACGGCAGTATCACGCTAGGAGTACTAACATGGGAGAGGGATAGGTATCAACAAACTTCTAGAAAATACCTTCAATTCGGCAGTATCATGTTAGAAATACTAACATAGGAGAGGAGTAGGTTGTAACAGACTTCTAGAAAACGCGATGAATTAGATTAAAGTGAGAAAGAGTTGCGCAATTCGTCGACTACACATTCTCGCCTGAGTCCATCTGAATCCAGGGTCAAGACAAGCCAAGACGAATGAAAACGAACACAGGTGCAGTGGATGACCAATGCGCTCTACGTGCCTTGCCTTGCTCATTACGTTCCCCAACGCTTTGCAGGTAAACACCGTCTTGACCGTTGAATCATCAATGATTTCTTCCTCGCAATCTGCCGAATCCTGTCTTCACATGCTGGGTAGGCATACTCCAGTTCACCGATTGGTTTAACGCTGAATGGGTTACGCTCGCCTGGTTTCGCCGACCTGTCACTGCCGTTGCCCAGGGGAGGGGGGCGCTGTCGCAAGTTGACAACTACTAGAAGCCACAGCCGTGAACTGGATGTCAGGACTGGACCGATGGGGAATGGGCCCCGAAAAGGACATGACAACCATCCTAACCAAAGGTACTACCAATACCTGTCATCCCAAACCCCCTCTAGAAAATAACTTTTATACGGCAGTATCGTGCTAAAAATAGTTCTTGCTTGGATTAAACAGATCAGAATTTTCAGTATGTTGCAACCAGACGTGAATACATTTGGAAGAGCTTGAAGGCAGCAGCAGACGTCTCTGGTTTAAGGGACAGGGAAGGGCGCAGTGTCATAGTTCCCAGTCACACCGACTTGAGGGTTCGAAACCGGTCCTGGGCTATTTGAAAACAGACCGCTGTGCGCCGATTTTTGATAGTATGAAACGTCAGCTGTTCAGAAAACAATGGCAAGCTACTGAACTAAAATTGCCTAGTAAATCATAAACGCCGGCGTGGTCGAATGGGTAGCAGCGAATGTCTCACATAGCAAGTTCAGCACCTATACCGGTAAATTTTCGAACTAAAATGTTGACTTCTCGTCCTTGACTTTGGGACGTAGATTAAAAGTACTTTAGAAGTCGGAGTGGGTTACGTGTAATAGGGAAAGCTAATCCACACATAAAAATCAGTCCAAGTGGTAGAACGTGTGAGAGCTACATATTTCAGTTCAAAATCGAGCAAGTCCGCGCACACAAACATGAAACTGGTTGGCAGATTCTTAAGAGCTATGTCGAGCCAATAATGATGTGTGGACGCGAATCATGGACAATTATCAGACAAGTTAGGAAACATGTGGAAGCTGTGGACATGTTTTTGTAGAAAAAATAGTAAGCACCCTCTGGAGAGTTATAAGAAGTACCGAAGCTGTATAGAAAGTTCATTCATAAAGAGAACTGGTATGTGCATCAGAAGAGGGTAGTCTTGAGATGGGGAAAGTTGGAGTGCGTCTGAAAGCGGGAAAGTTGTGGCAATGTAGACCATAAGAGAAGATGCTGTTTGATGTCATGGCATGGGGTAACATCAGTATCAGAAATTGTTGGTAGTACACGGGACAGAAGGCTGTAAACAGGCAGGATCATCAACGCCACGGACTATAAGAAGATTGGTGGCAGAACACGAGAGAGAAGTGTGGTCAGACATGATCACCAACGCCACGCGTCTCGCTTTTCCTTGTACCAATGTTTAAGGCTGCGGTGATCTGGCCGCCGACATTATTTAAGAAAACCACCAGCTCACCTCTTTGTGGAATCTTCTTCTTCGTTCATCCGGAACATTTTTTTCTTCGGATTTGATTGCGTTGCGCCTGTTTACAGCAGAGCTGCGTTCTTGCGCCGTTAGGCCGACACATCCGACTTCTGCGGGCATTTGTTGACCGGGTTAACCTTCCCGGTGGTTGTGGAATCAAACACACGACACTCCAGGGGGGGGGGGGGGGGTTTCTAGCACTACCGCACCTCCCTGTTTACTTTCGCCTTCTTGTTATTCAAGATACAAAATGCCTCACATATCCCAGCGCCTTGTCGCTTGCCCGTGCTTCTGTTTGACCTGAAAGTCAAAGGACAGAACAAACAGTGTGTTGACCTAGAAATGATAAGGTCTTATTCTTGATAGTCTTGATAAACCAGCTCAGAAATAGAAACCACTCCAATAATACATCTATTTTTATCGCTAGAAGCTCGTGCACATTCATTTGGGTGGCTAAGTGATTAAACCACCTGGAACATAGGTCGTGGGTTCGCTCACGAGTGTAATATTTTCAGAAGTCCCTAGGGGCCGTCGCTTGGAAATACCGACGCCAAAACCAACCCTGATTGCAGCGTGTTATGTCCTGTGCGGTGTTTGACTATTGCGACTTGTTTACGTTGGTCAAGTTGTAACATGCATCATCATTCTGGTGGCCTGGATGCTCCGATTCCTAACTGGTCCTATAATTGTTTCTTACAAGTCTATTGGCTAATCAAATGCTAGGTAGTCGTCTGCTTTCCTTTGCCAATCCGTCAACCTGATTTCGAGGTATATTTCAATGTAACGGAATCTACTGAATTAAAACTCTTGTATTCCTGGAACAGTCCGTGGAGTGTTGTTTTGAAGTCTGCAATATCTTTGCTGTTAAGCATTGAGACAACCGACTTCACATCTGTAAAGAGAGCTATCTATTTCTCTGTTAACAGCATTGCTGCTCGAGTTGTCAAGGTGTCTGCTTTGAAGTTACTTGAGAATGTTCCAGTTGTTACTGACATCATAGCCATGTACCATGGCGCAGTAAGAACACAAGAAGGTATATCAGATATGTTCACAGTCAATACAGGAATGAGACAGGGATGTGTGCTCTCTCCTTTCCCGTGTAATATCTACATAGAGAGAATATCCAAAGAAGCAAGCCTTGGCAGAACTGATTCAGAAAATTTCACTCTTTACTTTATACGAAACCACAGATCCACCCATAATAAATGAACTTTTATTTGCTGATGATCAGTGACTGCTTTATAGCGACGAGGGCAGACTGTAAAATCATAATAAGCTGAGTTCAACATGCAGAAGATACAATATGAATACAAATAGAGCCAGAACCAAAGTAAAGCAGATTAGCAGATTTCCTGGTCCACTAAATAGTACACTTATGAAACAAGCTAGATACTAATGTCGAACTTGTACATTGTCCAATTCATACTTAGGCAAAATCAACACCTGCGAGACGAGATGCTTCAGGAAAGCTGCCAATTCCAAGTAAGGAAAGATGTTATCAGACAGACAATGAGATCAACACCATGTGCCATGTATATTGAAAGACAGAAGATCAAATGTTTCGGCCATCTTGTTAGAATGCAACACCATCAACTACAACTACCAGCACTGGCCCCACATCAAAGAAGATCTAGTATGAGAGCACGGCGAAATGGATTGACGACATCAAAGACAATTGTACAATCACATAAAATGACACTGTCCAATGCCACTCATTGGTTACTGGACAGCCAACTATTCCTCCTCAGGACACTTGATGGCAAAAGTGGAAGGAATGACCGACACGTTTCGCTCAATTTTTCACATTTGCCGCATACAGGAAGTGAGTACACATAAAACAAACCCACACGTGACATGTATACCATTATAATCTGTTTTATTTCACATCATTAGAATCAATATCATTGTTAAATATTCAACATTTCACAAAATTCTAGGGAAACCAAAAAAAGAAAAAAAAATAAACCATACAAACTACATCCACATTCAATCTTGGTAAAATCTCAGCAACCATGTTCTAAAAGGTTGGAGGTGAACCAAATAAAACAGCTGAGTTTTGTTTTTGTACAGATAAACACTATGGCTGTACATCAATCTCTTAAATGTCTCTCTGTCTCAGCGTCACCTGTTCTAGCAACTTCATGACATGTACCAGTCTCCGTACTTGACATGTTGGTCTGATGCAGTGGAAGAAATACAGAAAACAAATCACACACGCATGCAACTAGAGTCTATATCTACGGCCATCACAGCGATACAGAGCGTGTGTACGTCCACAGCCTAATCTATTGGCCGTCAAGGACAGACAACACAGACATACATGAAAGCTGCACTGGAATAATGATTCATTTTCATGAAGGCAAGAATCAGCCTGCTACATATTATCACTCTTTCTTCTAGGCAGCCCTGCAGACTGTAACCAATGACCGCATCACACACCATGTAACAACTGACAGTCCCACACCTCATGTAACAACTGACAGTCCCACACCTCATGTAACAACTGACAGTCCCACACCTCATGTAACAACTGACAGTCCCACACCTCATGTAACAACTGACAGTCCCACACCTCATGTAACAACTGACAGTCCCACACCTCATGTAACAACTGACAGTCCCACACCTCATGTAACAACTGACAGTCCCACACATCATGTAACAACTGACAGTCCCACACCTCATGTAACAACTGACAGTCCCACACATCATGTAACAACTGACAGTCCCACACATCATGTAACAACTGACAGTCCCACACCTCATGTAACAACTGACAGTCCCACACATCGTGTAACAACTGACAGTCCCACACATCATGTAACAACTGACAGCTCCACACATCATGTAACAACTGACAGTCCCACACATCATGTAACAACTGACAGTCCCACACATCATGTAACAACTGACAGTCCCACACCTCATGTAACAGCTGACAGCCCCACACCTCACGTAACAACTGACAGCCCCACACATCACGTAACAACTGACAGTCCCACACCTCATGTAACAACTGACAGTCCCACACATCATGTAACTGACAGTCCCACACATCATGTAACTGACAGTCCCACACATCATGTAACAACTGACAGTCCCACACATCATGTAACAACTGACAGTCCCACACCTCATGTAACAACTGACAGTCCCACACCTCATGTAACAACTGACAGTCCCACACATCATGTAACAACTGACAGTCCCACACCTCATGTAACAACTGACAGTCCCACACCTCATGTAACAACAGACAGCCCCACACATCATGTAACAACTGACAGTCCCACACATCATGTAACAACTGACAGTCCCACACATCATGTAACAACTGACAGTCCCACACCTCATGTAACAACTGACAGTCCCACACCTCATGTAACAACTGACAGTCCCACACATCATGTAACAACTGACAGTCCCACACCTCATGTAACAACTGACAGTCCCACACCTCATGTAACAACAGACAGCCCCACACATCATGTAACAACTGACAGTCCCACACATCATGTAACAACTGACAGTCCCACACATCATGTAACAACTGACAGTCCCACACCTCATGTAACAACTGACAGTCCCACACCTCATGTAACAACTGACAGTCCCACACCTCATGTAACAACTGACAGCCTCTCACACAGCTTGTAACAACTGACAGCCTCTCACACAGCTTGTAACACTGACAGCCCCAAATGCCATGACAATCTTTAGACAAAGCACAGCGTCATCTCATCAGAAGACATGTTCAGAGCTGAACAGCAACCATACACTGGCATAGACAAACATAGGAGCTGAGCGTTAGGTGTGCCAAGTGCCTGATTCACCATCTTGCTCTCTCTCCCACACACACACACAGAACAGCATGGCTAGAAAAGGTATCCACTAACATAGTGATGTAAACACACACACACACCCACACAAAATGATCAACTCAAGCTATAATATACAATTGAATGCAAATATACATGTTTTTACATTTCATGGACTGCTGTTGTACATACAGCATCAACCCATGCTGTACACATGATGCCTACATTTCATGGACTTGTACACATGATCCCTGCACTTCATGAACTGCTGTTGTACGCATGCTCCCTACATTCATGGGCTGCTGTTGTACAACAACAGTCCGTGAAGTGTAGGGATCATGTGTACAACATTAGTCTGATCCCAACATTTCACTGACTGATGTTGTACACATGATCCCTACACTTCACAAACTGCTGTTGTACGCATGATCTCTACATTTCATGGACTGGTTGTTCACATGATCCCTACACTTCATGGACTGCTGTTGTACAACTGGCATCATTACATGCTGTACACATGATCCCTACACACCACTGGTGCCATCACACAATATGTACATGACCCCCAACACACCACCATCGGCACTTATACAAGCTGTACACACGACCCCGGCGACAGACATACGGGTCCATTTCTGCACTTCCACAAGTCATGACTGACAATTTCTCCACCTCCAGTGACCAAGACAGTTTCTCCACATTAAAAGGTCACGACAGACAATTTCTCCACCTTCAGAAGCCACGAAATTCCATTACCCTCAGAAGTCACGACAGACAGACAATTTCTCTAGCTTTCTCACACCTCAGAAGTCACAAAAGACAGACAATTTCTCTAGCTTTCTCTCACCTAAGAGGTCACAAAAGACAGACAATTTCTCTAGCTTTTTCTCACCTCAGAAGTCACAAAAGACAGACAATTTCTCTAGCTTTCCCTCACCTCAGAAGTCAAAAGACATTTCCACAGCCCCACAGACAGACAATGATGTCACCAAGTGCCTTGTACACATGTTATGATAACCACTATCACAGCATGACTACAGCCAGCTCTGCGAGGCCGTAACATGAAGTTAGGAAAACCACAACTGAGGATGAACACTAGAAATACTTGTGCAGGAAGGTAGTACCAGAAGTAAACTACGGACAAATAAGTGTGAATAGGAAGGCTCAAAACCTGGTTTGGTGGAGTGTATGCACACAAAAACAACACACACATAACATTCTAAAGACACCACATACTACAGTGCAAACAATGGAACGCGTACTTGTGGACAATGTCAAGACAAGAAAATAGCAGCACTGCAAACAATCAATGAATGACATCACGTGGTTGAAGTGAATCCCAGAAAGAGATCATTAATATCAATGTAATACAAGGACACAGACAGACATCCTGGCATACGGCCAGTTCCATGATAAATGTAAATAGCGATCAAATGATTACTTGGATAGAGTACCCTATTCAGCTCTGTATTATAATCCATTGGACTGACTTGACTGTCGTAGATTGTGTCAATAACAATAACTGACATGCAACTCCGTTGTAACACAACATTGGAGACTAAAATGCAAGCTATTGCACAATAATAATCCCGCAGCAGAAGGAAAGTGAAGTACCAGGCCAAATAGATGGCTGCTCAGGTAAGAAGATGGCGGCACTGCAGACAGTCAATGAATGAAATCATGTGGCTACCACACAGATCCACATAAGATTCAATCAGTGAGACATCACCACTCCACAAGGTACAGATCAGATATCACCCAATATGATACGGACATCGGCACAAGTATTATTTGCAGTGCTGCTGGACTGTCCCCACAAGCTACATCTTGCCCTGCAATATCTATACTACAGACTGGCAATCTCCTTAAGTCGATGCAGCATAAATAAGAGAACTTAATGCGTCATCTGTACAGAAATATGTCATGTTTGTCCTGTCTCACGCATCCACTACACAGCTTGAAATCTCTGCCTCATGCATCAGCTACGAAACTTCACAGCCTGAAATATCCGCCTCGTGCAGCCACTACAAGACTTCACAGCCTGAAATCTCAGCCTAGTGCACTAACTACACTACTTCACAGCCTGAAATCTCTGCCTTCTTCACCAGCTACAGCCTGACACCTCAACCTCATACACCAACATGTGACACACCAAAGCACCTTTAGTCACAGACAAGCGTTTCCCACAGCCACCCACCAATGACGAGTCCTATAATTAAACCACACACAATACACTCATTTCACAAATGATCCTTGATGAAATACATCACAATCTCTCCACGAACAGCCCAAGATATATATACACATATGTTTCTTTTTGTTTAATTACAGACTACAGATGACCACTGTTCGCAGGATGAGTACAGATGACGCCAGGGGAGAAACCATCAACATGACCTTGTGGCACAAACATATGAGGATGGGATATGGGGGTCCGAAGGACAAGCATACTTTAAATCTTATATATTTTCTCTCCCTTGACAACAGGGTTATTCCTGCGTATCTCCTCCTGGCCCTTCTCCTTGAAGTCAAATGTACAGGCGTGTGTGTCCGAGTAACGATGTAAGCTGCAGAACAGTCTCCCACAGTGGCAGGCAAAACCTGCAAGATAAGCAAGTCGCAGATGTAAGCTTATGTGTATGTGTGAGTGAGTGAGTGTGAGAGAGAGAGAGAGAGAGAGAGAGAGAGAGAGAGAGAGAGAGAGAGAGAGAGAGAGAGAGAGAGAGAGAGAGAGAGAGAGAGAGAGAGAGAGAGAGAGAGAGAGAGCTAACAGTCTCCCACAGTGGCAGGCAAAACCTGCAAGATAAGCAAGTCAGGCTTTTCATGAAGCAATTGATTGTTCTGTACTGCATAATAATAACGTCGAGGATAACATAATATGACTGACCATGTTATGAACATACACACACAAAGCAATGACATGCACATAATGGGGAGAGAGAGAGAGAGAGAGAGAGAGAGAGAGAGAGAGAGAGAGAGAGAGAGAGAGAGAGAGAGAGAGAGAGAGAGAGAGAGAGAGAGAGAGAGAGAGAGAGAGAGAGTTAGTTAAATAAACAGGTAAAGAACTTCTGCAGTGCAAGACAGAACCTGGCAAGTTTCAGAGGTAAGCACAGATTGTATGTGTGTGTGTGAGTGACAGCAACCAGACATATAAGACAGACAATGAGACAGCTAGCATACACAAACAGCAGCTGTCTCCCTAGATGACAAGACACTGTACATCTCATCCAAGTGCTCTACTCTAGAAGTGATTTCACAAGATCACATCCTGACGCTGTCTACACTCAAACTTAAAGACACAGACAACACGCACATCGTTTGTGCTATTTGTTAACAAAGAAGATAAACGTGAACATACCTGTCAGACCAACTTTTTTCCGACATTCCATACAGCGATTCTTTTTTGGTTTCTTGCCTTTGTCTCCCTCACTGCCATTATCACCTGTTGGAACATGTGGGGGAGGAGCAGGTATACACATTAGTGGCAAGTTGTGACAAGCAACACAATTATTGTTACAAGTGTCAACACAAATATTGTAACAATATATGATGGTGCTAGATGTGTGACGGTACTGGGTGTGTGATGGTACTGGACATGTGATGGTACTGGACATGTGATGGTACTGGACATGTGATGGTGCTGGACGTGTGATGGTACTGAACATGTGATGGTGATGGACGTGCGGCGGTGCTGGACATGTGATAGTACTGGATGTGTAATGTGCTGGGTGTTTGATGGTACTGGGTGTGCGATGGAACTGGGTGTGTGCTAGTACTGGATGTGTGCTGGGTGTGTGGCGGTGCAGGGTATGTGGCAGTACTGGGTGTGTGATGGTACTCAATGTGTGATGGTACTGGGTGTGCAAAAGCTAAATGTGTGATGGTAGTGGATGTGTGATTGTACTGGGTGTGCAAAAGCTAGATATGTGCTGGCGCTAAATATGTAATGGTACTGGGTGTGTGCTGGTGCTAGATATGTGATGGTACTGGGTGTGCAAAAGCTAGAAGTGTGCTGGCGCTAGATAGGTGACGGTGCTGGATGTGCATAGAGCTAGATATGTGAAATAAAAGACGAGCCACATAACACAAGAACACACTGTCCAATACCTTCAGCACTGGCGGCCAGCTCCCTGGTGAAATCCTTGCCATCCTTGTCACTGAGATGAGCTCTAACTGAAGCCACGGTGGGGCTAGCTGTCTCGACTTCTGAACCACCAACAGCCCCAAGCTTGTCAATACTGGCATTACTGGATGCGCCCACACTCATTTCTGCTCAACGGACAGATCAATAGGTTAATTTTTTCATTATCTGAACATGCTAATACATCTCAACACAGCAAACAAATGTGAGTACCTAAATCAAATAGAAACACAAGCTCAACCTATCACTGAAACACACCTCTCTACTCAGCCTAAAAATACATCATCAATCAGGTGCCGTCTCCACAATGAAGGTTGGCTGCAATGGATCTCCTACACTGTCTGTCTCTCGCCCTGGCTGTACATTCTGTCAGATTGCTGTTAGTCCATCTCTTGATGTTATCTTCCCCTTGCATTGTTGTCTACCTCTTGCTCACTTGCCCTCCAGTATGGTTTTTATAGGAATATTAACGTGGCCAAAACATTTGTCTCTTGTTTATTTCTTTCACCAAATCTCTCTTCATTATCAGTTTTTCTAGAACCTCTGTATTTGATTATTTTTGTTTTTGTGAAATACGACATATTCGTCTATATATCCACATCTCCGGGGCCTCTTTCGACCTTCTAACTGCCTAAAAATACATCACTCAAAACAAAACAAATAAAAGTGTCCCAATGGCATTCTTATCTAAATAAAGAAACATATACCTAAATAAAGAAACATTGTATACCTAAATAAAGAAACAATGTATACCTAAATATCTTTGGGCATGTCATGAAAAGAGGAAAGCTGGGGCATGTTGTCACAGAGGGAAGGGAGGAGGAGGAGAAGAGAGGCAGGGTGAGACACACAAAAAAAGATGCTGGACAGATTGACATTATGACATGAAGGAACGTCTCTATCAGAAATGATTCGCAGCACAAGAAACAGAAGGCTGTGGATAGACATGATCACTAACGTACATGGCACAGACTATAAAAAAAAAAAAAGAAGAAAAAATAGAAGTGCATGTCTCAGCTCAGCATTCAAAAACACCTATCAGCCCAGCAAAGAAAATCATCTATCAGCCCAGCATAAAATTACACCTTTAAACCCAGCTCACAAAGACAAGGATGAGATCAGCATACAAAAATACCAACCAAACCAGGATGGCCACCAAACAAAACACTTAACTCAGCAAACAAATATATCTATTAGCCCACCAAAGAAAATTATCAGCCCAGCATTGAAATCCATCTCTCGACCATGTTAGTTCAGCCTGCCCTACACAGTATGTATATGTAATTCTACATTCACAAATTTGCCACATACATAGTCTCACACACACCTAATGTAATCCTGAACACATTTCAACTGAATCACTTTTGGAGGCTCTCGAGGTATGGTGTCTGCCTCGAGTGCTGGGTTCAGGCCCCGGTGAGGACCAGGATTTATTTAAAAAATCCACCTGGACTTCCAGTAATAAAATTTCCCCGGGTCTCTGAGTAGTGAGATTGGACGCCCGTGTGTATTGTTTCGCACGTAAAAAAATCCCTTGGCAGTTGGAAATCGAAAAAGAGTAGCCTAACGGCACTGCCTGAGCAAAATTTCGAATTAAAAATCTACCCAAAGTATTTCAGGATCTTCGCCGATGCAACGGAGTTCCTGCATTGAGCTGAGTTTCTCCAGACTCAGGTTGAGTTAGGAGGAAAACGGAGCACTTATGGGTTAAACCGTGTGCCGTGATGTTGATCCAACGACTAAACTAAACTAAACTACACATTTCAACTAGGTAGTCCAAGGTTTCTTCCTCTCCTACCCTATGCACAGTCACAATATACAGCTGACAACATAAAGTGACCTTATATTAACTGGGCTGCTCTTCTTCCTCTCCTACCCTATGCACAGTCACAATATACAGCTGACAACATAAAGTGACCTTATATTAACTGGGCTGCCTCCTCTCCACACACAACAGCCATAAATGTCAAACGACAGCCTTACATAAAGTGACCCTGTGTTTAACTTTTTCTCACACGTTTCTAGCAGCCATACGACAGCTTATGGCCTTACCTACAATGGGGGCGGCCTTGTATTAAGTGGACTGCCTCAGGTCTCTCACACACACACACACACACACACACACAGCGGCCACAAATTCACAGACAGCCTTACCTAAAGTGACCCCGTGTTTAACTCTTTCTCACACACGTTTCTAGCAGCCACACGACAGCTTATGGCCTAACCTACAATGTGGGCGGCCTTGTATTAAGTGGACTGCCTCAGGTCTCTCACACACACAGCAGCCATAAATGTCAAACAACAGCCGTACCTAAAGTGACCCTGTGTTTAACTCTTTCTCACACACGTTTCTAGAAGCCACACGACAGCTTATGGCCTAACCTACAATGGGGTGGCCCTGTATTTGTGACTACCTAAGGTCTCTCTCTCTCTCTCTCTCTCTCACACACACACAGAGCAGCCAAACACATGACAATTGCCTACAGCTAGGTTGACCTGTATTAACTGGACTGTCCAAGGTATCTCCATTTATCTCCCCCTCTCTCACACATGTAACAGCCGGACAACACATGACAGCCTTACCTAAAGTGGCCCTGCTTAAAGCTGACGTCACGGCACCTAAACCATTGTCATCAGCAGCACCAAGGATGGAAGCCCTGCTGAGGGATGAGGTTGGGGACTGGACCGACTCATTCTGCTGCGGCTGCTTCAAATCCTTGTAGCACTTAGAACACATGCCATCAAAAGCTTGAGCAGCATAGAATCCACAGCCATTACGGCAATAGAGAGGCGAGGCAATGTTCTGGTTGCCATTCTGTTCCATAGACATGGTGATGATCTTTGTGTGGATATCCTCAAATACAACCTGCAGGGAGCACAACATTTCAAATGTTTACTACACACAATAAATATGGTTCAACTGCAGCTGGAGAAAAGTGCTGAAGAGATATACAGAAACTACATTACCTCTTTTGTCATATAACCCCTATTTGGGGTATAGTCACTCCAAGTCGTCCTCTCATAGTCCCTCACCCAACTCACTCCAAGTCCTCTCACAGACCCTCAACCAACACACTCCAAGTCCTCTCACAGACCCTCAACCAACTCACTCCAAGTCCTCCTCTCATAGTCCCTCAACCAACACACTCCAAGTCCTCTCACAGACCCTCAACCAACTCACTCCAAGTCGTCCTCTCATAGTCCCTCAACCAACTCACTCCAAGTCCTCTCACAGACCCTCAACCAACTCACTCCAAGTCCTCCTCTCACAGACCCTCAAACAACTCACTCTAAGTCCTCCTCTCATAGACCCTCAACCCTCTTGAAGCCCTCCTCTCACAGACCCCCAACCAACTCACTCCAAGTCCTCTCATAGACCCTCAACCCTCTTCAAGCCCTCCCCCCCCCCCAACCAACTCACTCCAAGTCCTCTCATAGACCCTCAACCCTCTTCAAGCCCTCCTCTCACAGACCCCCAACCAACTCACTCCAAGTCCTCCTCTCATAGACCCTCAACCCTCTTCAAGCCCTCCTCTCACAGACCCCCAACCAACTCACTCCAAGTCCTCCTCTCATAGACACTCAACCCTCTTCAAGCCCTCCCCCCCCAACCAACTCACTCCAAGTCCTCCTCTCATAGACCCTCAATCCTCTTCAAGCCCTCCTCCCACAGACCCCCAACCAACTCACTCCAAGTCCTCCTCTCATAGACCCTCAACCCTCTTCAAGCCCTCCTCTCACAGACCCCCAACCAACTCACTCCAAGTCCTCCTCTCATAGACCCTCAACCCTCTTCAAGCCCTCCTCTCACAGACCCCCAACCAACTCACTTCAAGCCCTCCTCTCACAGACCCCCAACCCTCTTCAAGCCCTCCTCTCATAGACTCCCAACCAACTCACTCCAAGTCCTCCTCTCATAGACCCTCAACCCTCTTCAAGCCCTCCTCTCACAGACCCCCAACCAACTCACTCCAAGTCCTCTCATAGATTCTCAGCCAACTCACTCCAAGCCCTCCTCTCACAGACCCTCAACCCTCTTCAAGCCCTCCTCTCACAGACCCCCAACCAACTCACTCCAAGTCCTCCTCTCATAGACCCTTAACCCTCTTCAAGCCCTCCTCTCATAGACCCTTAACCCTCTTCAAGCCCTCCTCTCACAGACCCCCAACCAACTCACTCCAAGTCCTCTCATAGATTCTCAGCCAACTCACTCCAAGTCCTCTCATAGATTCTCAGCCAACTCACTCCAAGTCCTCTCATAGATTCTCAGCCAACTCACTCCAAGCCCTCCTCTCACAGACCCTCAACCCTCTTCCAGCCCTCCTCTCATAGACCCTCAACCCTCTTCCAGCCCTCCTCTCACAGACCCTCAACCCTCTTCAAGCCCTCCTCTCACAGACCCCCAACCAACTCACTCCAAGTCCTCCTCTCATAGACCCTCAACCCTCTTCCAGCCCTCCTCTCATAGACCCTCAACCCTCTTCCAGCCCTCCTCTCACAGACCCTCAACCCTCTTCCAGCCCTCCTATCTTTAGCTATCCCATGGAGCTCTGCCCACGTCCTCCCACATTGTTCATTTCTGTTTCTACTTTTCTCAGTGAGATTTTAACTCTTCCTCTACTTCTTACTATTTCTTCCTCTACTTCTTTTGTCCTGTGGCTTCCAGACTCAAGATTTTCTAGTTATACTATTATTTAAGTGAGGAGCGGCTGGCCAAGTGGCAAGAATGCCGAATTCTCCTTCGGGAGACCCAGGTTCGAATCCTTGATAAGGTGTGGATCTTTTCATGTCGGGCGCAAGAAGAAAACTCTAACCTGCACAGTTCGCCGTGACTGCACTAGCCAGGCAGCCTTAATTCCTCAGGCTCAAGAACCCCCTGCCATACAACACAAGGTATTATATTGGCAGTGTTTTTGATTAATATTCGTGATAAGCTTAATCCTTGTCGCTTTCACAAATTTCCTAACGTTATAAAAGAAACCCACACTTATATGCCTACAAAATGTGAACAACAAGTAGACAAGCTGAGAAACATTCAATGGCAGTGGAAATGTGGTTTATGAGGAAAATCATCAATAACATTAGATGTGCAGATGATACAGTATTGATTGCAGACAATGAGCAGGATCTGCAACAATTAGTAGATGCGGTTGTTACACCAGTGAACAACTGGGGTTAGAATTAAATTGTAAAAAGACACAGATTATGGTCGTCACTAGGAAGAACTAAATACCACAATGTAATATACAAGTAAATGGGAATATTCTTCAAGTGAATAGGTACAATTATCTCGGAACAGTCATAACAGCTGATGGGAGATGCCTTGAAGAGATTAGAACAAGAATCGTCATGCGAAAGTAGCCTTTAGCAAGATGAAAAACATACTGGCCAATAAAAAGATGTCAATTGAAACGAGAAAAAGAGTGTTGAGGTGCTACATAGAGAAATACATAATTCTAATAACTTGGACAATGAGCAGACAAGCTGAAAAACATGATGGCTGCAGAAATGTGGTTTCTGAGGAAAATGCAAAGAATACCATGGACTGACAGAAAAACCAATGACCAAATACTACAGGAGACAAATAAAAATCGTAAATTGATTAGAGAAATTAGACGTAGACAGTCAACATTTTTTTGACATGTTATGAGAAGAAATGGATTGGAGAACTTAGTGGCAACTGGCAAGATCGAAGGGAACAGACCAAGAGGGAGACCGAGAGGTAAATACTTGGATGGCTTGACCACATGGCATTTACGAGACAAGAACACTGAGCTGATCCACAACTCTGGTGATCGAGTGAAATGGCGAGTCATGACCACCACGGCACATGATTAATTGATTGATCTTTCCTTCACAACTTAGTTCACCTATATTTGTTTAGTTCTCTCTATGACCCTGTCATACCATTTTATTCCCATTATCCTGAGCAGGCACCAATTAGCGAATGTTTGTAGTTTGTTTTAATTAATTTAGTTATTTTCCATATGTCTGACCCCTAGTCAGATTTATACTGGAGAAACATTCTAAGTTTAGTACTAAGTTTACCTTCCTTTGACTTCCACAAAGTCCTACATGAAACAATTCAAAACCATAAACTGATTAGAGAAATTAGATGTAAACATTCAAGATATTTTTGGCACAATAAACCTGAAAACTTAGCAACAACTGGCAAGCTTGATAGCAAAAGGGCCAAGGAAAGAAAAGAAACAAAACCTGTTCTCACTGTTATATACAGAAGCTTACAAGTGATAAATGCAGTTTGTTTTTTCTCTAAAAGAATCACAAGTCCAGAATCATGTGTGTGTTCTCGTCCCAAAATACCACGTGATCAAGAGCAATTCTGGCGGTTTTATTATCCTCTTGCTCTTTTTCCGATCAAGCTTGCCAGTTATCACAAAGTTGAAACTACATTCTTTTTCTTATAATCCATGCCATTTTGCACTGATGATCACGTAATTTATGTCTTCTGTCTCATTACCATGTAGTGATGGTTATCATGACTTTCCAAGACTTCTGTCATTACCATGTGGCGTTGGTGATCATGTCTCACATAGTCTTCTGTCTCATTGCCATGTGGCATTGGTGATCATGTCTTTCAAATAGTCTTCTGTCTCATTACCGTGTGGTGTTGGTGATCATGTCTCACATAGTCTTCTGTCTCATTACCATGTGGCGTTGGTGATCATGTCTCACATAGTCTTCTGTCTCATTACTGCGTGGTTTTGGTTATCATGACTTTCCAGACTTCTGTCTCATTGCCATGTGGCGTTGGTGATCATGTCTTTCACATAGTCTTCTGTCTCATTACCATGTGGCGTTGGTGATCATGTCTCACACAGTCTTCTGTCTCATTACCATGTGGCGTTGGTGATCATGTCTCACATAGTCTTCTGTCTCATTACCATGTGGTGTTGGTTATCATGACTTTCCACAGACTTCTGTCATTGCCACGTGGTGTTGGTGATCATGTCTTTCACAGTCTTCTGTCTCATTAACATGTGGCATTGGTGATCATGTCACATAGTCTTCTGTCTCATTACCATGTGGTGTTGGTTATCATGACTTTCCACAGACTTCTGCACTGCCATGTGGCGTTGGTGATATCTGTTCAGAATCTTATTATGTACCACCAACCATTTATACTACTGATGTTCCTCCATGCCATATTGCCAAACTTTGCAAGATCACCTGTCTTGGTCTCCTCCTGCCTCCCCCTTCCAAGCTAAGTACTACATGTCTAGGATAATCAATACTTCGGCTATAATGTAATAAAGGTAAAATAATGTCATGGCAAAAAATGATACCGTCAGTGGGATGAAAAGCGTTACTACATCTGCTATTTCCGGCTATGATATAACGAGGTGGAAGAAGAACAGCCGTGCATGTTGAATGGTTGTTGCCGTCTTTGATAGGGAGACAGAGAAAATATTACACTGACAACTGACTCCTTACAGGTAGAGTGAGTAAAGATCTTTGGTATGGCTGCTATAACGAACGATTCAGGACACAAGTGTAGTTTGATGGTCATAACAGTGAGATGGTGTGGTGTTTGTCCATCAAGAATAATGACGACCATTCATTTCATCCAGTTAGGTCGAAAGTATGGAGCCAACAGTTCTAAGATGGCTGATAAGGACTATTTTGGCTCAAAATGTTCTTTGACAATGTGGGCAAAGAATGCATGACGTTCCAGGAGGAGGATCTCCTGCAAATGTATGTGAGACTATGTGAGATCGTGTAGCCACTATGAAGAGCTTAGAGACAATTCTGAAATTAATTTTACCAGGAAAGGTGGATGGCAGAGCTACAGTGGTAAAGGTAAAGCAAAATTAATTTTACCACAGCTGGGGGTCAAACCCAGACTACTCATACTGCATTAGTAAGAAACATTAAATACTACTAGACTATGTAATAAAACAAATTGTGAATAAAACAATGTGTTGCTGAAATTCTTAATCTTTATCAGTCCAATGTAAATGTAAAAGCTAAGAAAAAGGAACCAAATTCAAGTTTCATAATGGTTGATAAGATAAGTACACATGAACGTTGTACACCATGAGCATATCTGTGACAGATGTTTTTTTTTTTGGCATGTGGATTAGCTTTCCCTATTGGCTGTCCCTCGTCTTCAGTCGAACCCACTCCGACTTCAGAGGTACTTGTAATTAACGTCCCCAAGTCAAGGAAGACAGATCCACATTTTAGTCCAGCTGTCCGGTGTAGGGGTTGAACCGCTTACCTCGGCATCAGTACAACAGATGTTTAAGGACACGCGTTCTTATCTATCCATTCGGCCATGCGAACCTGCGATAATGTAAATACTTTATATTACAGCGCGAATTGGTCTGATCAGTCACAATCGCTCTCGCAATGGATTGTATTTGTAGTTGGTCATTATTATGCCCTTTTGAAGTACAATGACAAACCATTATCTGTCAAGACGGCAAGGTGCCAATGTAACTTTATATTACAACAGTTTCTATTTCAAACTGATACATTAACATTACTGTTCATTACATTACTACATAATTGTGATTACAAAAACCTCACAGCTTTAAATTTTAAATGGAAACAGCTTACTGAGTTACTCATAGCTTACACACATGTGGACAACCAAGCATGTGGTTATGTTGTGGCACTTCTTTTCTTAAATACTGCAATTGTTGTGTATATATAATATAATTATATACATACTTTTTTACGGTTACCTTAAGTTCAGTGCCACTAAAGGCCCAGAATTGGCTTCAGAGATTCAGAATGGGACACGAAGATTGAATGTTCGTCCTTTTTGTTGGCTACTTTCAAATGTGAATCCAATACTCACAGCAATCAGTCTCGAGAGTCAAAGCCAGCCACGTTATGTATAATCAGAGTATCCACTAGTTGAGGCGAGAGATATAAGTGCAAGGTTGGAGTATAGACCCAGCGAACAAAACATTAACACTTAACAGCTGTAACTTCACAACAAAA
Source organism: Cepaea hortensis (assembly GCA_963921405.1). Classification (NCBI taxonomy): domain Eukaryota; kingdom Metazoa; phylum Mollusca; class Gastropoda; order Stylommatophora; family Helicidae; genus Cepaea; species Cepaea hortensis. The sequence goes on from OY992891.1 coordinate 22,954,893, forward strand.
CGGCGAGAGAGAACTACGCAACATTTGTGAAACTGACTTTGATCCCTCGTTAACAAGAATATTACAGACTGTATACAGATAACCGTCGTCGTGTATAATCAGTCTTGTCTCAGCACCAATTCTAGATGATAAGCTAGTAAGTAAAATGTGAATATAACAAGATGAAATTGATCGTTTCAAGCGTTCCTTCTCAGTCCTCTTACCTTGAGCTCAACACAAGATGGCTGCCAGAGACCAGACGTCGGATATTTCCTTCCGTTCACCACGTTAACTTGACAGTTTCTTCAATCTATCATCAAAGCACAATGTCTACACACATTAACATAGCAACTGTCGAGCTAGATAAGTAAACCAGCAGGCTAGAAGGCTCGCTCTAACGTCGAAACAAATCTCACTGGTACATGATCAAATTCACTGTGTCACAGTTCGGGTTATTATCCCTGTCACGTGACAGAAACAAAGCTAATGATTGGTGAAAATTTTCAACATGGCTGCTGATGACGTCATCAAGACAACCACGAACTCGATAAAGAAAGACGAGACGACAGGAAGAAATTGTACCCCGATTCTTATTATAGTTCTCTTCTAGATACACCCAGAACACCCAACTACCCTTCGTTATGACCTATTCTCCAATATATTAGAAGTAGTACAGAAAAGAACCAAAGAATATGTTTATGACAATAAAATAGGTGGGGTATGAAAGACCTTGCGCTGATGTAAGAAGACGGGACGTACTTTACTGCATCAGATCAGCACACACATGCATGACCGGCCGTTATTCTGTCGAACCAATCACGTGCACAAAATGTATGTCAAAAACGCCTGGGAAATCAGAATTAAGCACACACCAGGGAAACACAATGTTGCAGGTCTATTTTTAAAATCGGGATAGCCCATACAGTTGAATCACTTAACGCCAACTCACAGCGTGATTCACTTCTATATTTGATACGCGGGCAGGTTCGACTTTTACGCTGCCATTATATTATCTTCCCGGTGGAGTGTTCTTTTAAGATTACATTAATATCTCCATAAAGTGTCTTGCCGGCTGGCGCGGCCGATCATGCCTCTCCATAAACTATGATCTCCGACGGCATCGATAAGTTTATACAAAATGTCAATAATTTTCTTCCTCTATCTATCCACAAATTTTTCCAATTGTCACAATATGGTCCAGTTTTTTGTCTTTTCATAATTGATTGATTGATTGATTTAGGAACCGACATTCCCATAAGCGCTCCGTCCCCATCCTCAACAGCCAGCGAAGAGTTCCAACACTAATAGTTCCAGTAGCAATCTGATTATATGTCCGTCTCGCCTTTCCTATGAGCGTCGAGCTTCGGCCAGATACCCTCGTCACACCTCGCTGTCTCATTCTTACCAGACTATGGTGATCCATTTGCTCCTCCGAGGTGTACACGTGCTCCCACAATGTGACCAAAAATGATGATTGCCTCTTGCTGATGTTTGTAATAAGACATAAGTTGTCTTTGCAATTTAGCCTCCCTCAAAATGTCCAGATTGCTCATTTTGGCTGTCCGATAAATTTTAGGACGATAAATATTAGGACTCGCAGATACTAGGAAAAGGGGGCAGAACACGAAACGAACACATGAAGGTTACGATCTTATATGGAGTGGCGTCGACCAGCGAGCTTCAGCTAAACATGGAGTGGGTTTTTTGTTACATCCAGACAAAGCGAAAGCCATTATCAACACTAAATTTATATCGGAAAGGATAATACTAGTACAGATCAAAGAAGGAAATAGAACAACAACTTTTATACAAACATACGCCCCATGTAATGACACTTACAGCGACGAAGACAAAGACGGGTATTTTGATAAACTTGCAGACACCTTAAATAATGTCAAGGAGACAGATGAACTAATTTAGTAATTGTGATGGGTGATTTTAACGGACGAATAGGCACACGAAGAACACCGTGGAATGATTGCATGGGGCCATTCAGCGACACAGAGACTGATTGTAACAGCAATGGTCAACGTCTACTCAACATATGCTCCGAACATGGACTAATAATAGCAAATAGTTTTTTTCAACATCGTCGTAGCCACACCAAAACCTGGTATAAATGGAATGACATAAACCAAGCATCTCAAATTGACTTTATTCTAATTAGGAAATCAGACAGAAGACTACTATTAGATTCAAGAGCACTCCCAAATACAGATGTTGATACTGATCACAAACCAGTCATAATAAAAAAGATTTCAACATACAGGAACATAAGAAACAAAAAGGTAACAACACATGTCATCAATTATAGGAGGCTACAGGAAAATACGGTTAAAGACGAATTCAATCAAGAAATAAAAAACCTACATAAGAACATCCATGATGACCACTCAAGCGTAGATAAGGAATGGACATGTTTCAAGGCTGCCATGCTCGACACACTGGAAAATAAATGTGGAACAAAGAAAGTAGGGCAGGACAAAAGATTAAGAACAGCCTGGTGGAATAACGAAGTTAAAGATAGCATATTCAAAAAGAAGGTAGCATTCAAAAAGTGGATCACAACTAAATCTGAACAAGTCTATGTTACTTATAAAATAGAACGACATAATGAATAATGCCAAACGAACAATTAGAGCATCTACAGATGAATCCTGGAGAATATACGGTGAACAGATGGCGACCATTGGCAAAGACTGCCCAAGAGAATTTTATAAACGTGTCAACACAATGAGAAACAGATGCATGCTACAACCCAACCACCATCATAAACAGTAAAAGAGGTATACCGATATTTAATCCACAACAAAGACTAGCAAGGTGGGAAGAATACTTTCAAGAACTACTTAACCCCACACATAACATAGAAAATCTCTTTTGTGCCTAAAAGCTAGGGACAGCAAGAACCAAATTTCATACCTGCAGAAGTCAAAGCAGTTATACAGAAAAATCCTAAAAACAAATCACCAGGTCCAGATGGAATAACCACAGAAGCTATTCAGGCCTGCGGGGAAACAGGAGTTAAATGGCTAACAAGACTTTTTAATATAGCATGGGACGAAAGAAAAGTCCCAGATGATTGGCAACAGGCAATAATAGTACCAATATGGAAAAAGAAAGGCAATATGAGAGAGTGCGAAACATACAGAGGTATATCACTCCTGAGCCATATAGGGAAAATGTATGCAAAACTATTGGAACAAAGAGCTAGACCAAAAGTACGATTTGGTTTTCGGAAAGGTAAAAGTTGCACTGATGTATTTTTTACACTTAGACAAATATGTGGAAAAAAAACTATCGAATATAGTGACCAGCAGAATATTGTGTTTGTAAATCAGGAAAAGGCTTTCGATAGAGTAGACAGATACAAATAATGGACCATCCTTGAAGACTATGGGATAGAAGGGCAACTGCTAGAAAATATCATAGCCATGTACCACTCGAGCCGAAGTGCAGTAAGAACATAAGAAGGAATATCAGATATGTTCACAGTCAATACAGGAGTGAGACAGGGATGTGTGCTCTCTCCCCTACTATTCAATATCTACATGGACAGAATTTCGAAAGAAGCAAGTCTCGACAGACCAGATTCAGAAAATTTAGAACTTTTTACTCCAGATGAAACAACTGATCCACAAGAAATAAATGAACTTCTGTTTGCAGACGATCAGTGCCTGTTTTATAGCGACGAGGGCAGACTGCAAAATCATATTAATAATCTGAGTTCAACATGCAGCAGATATAATATGAGTATAAATACAGCCAAAACCGAAATAATGCGAGTTAGCAGATCGCCGGGCCCACTAAGTATACAGATAAATAACACAACTTTGAAACAAGTTAAAGAATTCAAATATCTTGGACGTATGATCACAGAAGATGTCAGATTGGACAGAGAAATCGAAATCATGTGTCAAAAAGCAAGTGCACTTACACATCAACTATCACCTATACTGAAACATCCAAATATACTAATGTCCGCAAAACGACAGATAATAAACAGCATATTCACACCAACCCTGTGATACCAATCTCAAACCTGGACTTTATCCAAACTACACCTTCGCAAAATCAACACCTGCGAAATAAGATGCCTGAGGAGATTTGCCAACTTAACTATCCCGCGCTTACATCAAAATCATCAAAATGCAGGCCATTAATGCTGCCTTTCAATATCTGGAAACCATAGCAACCCCCATACATCGACTGTGGGGTTTCTTTTGTAGAACTATACCTACCCGCTTTGTTTTCAGAAATATTGGTGTTCGCATAAACATAGGAAATATTAATATTATTGTGAACAATGACAATAGAAATACAGGATGCTGCTATTGCGAACGTGATCGTTTTCTAAATAGAAGGCGGGTAGGACCCTTCTACTGTATGAGAAGAGGGCACATTCGGCGCATTAGACGAGCCCGAATGTGGCAAGCACCAGACAAACCCGACCCCGACAATCTGCCTGGTTCCAGGTCAGAAGGAGTAGGCAAAGGCGGCGATTAAATGATAAGAACAGAAAGATTTATACGTTTTTTTTTTTTCCATACTAAGCAATGTATAATTCACAAGGTGTAATGCGTGTTTCTTTGTTTGTGTATATTGCAGAGCGTTGCCGTTTGTTAGTGTTATGTGTCACATGCGTTAATCAAAACAAATACATACATATACAGTTATGATAATATAACATTTATGGCATAGTGCATGTAAACACAAATTTCTCGTTTCATGTCCATCCCCACAAGTGGAATGCATGTTACACTTGTCCATCTCTCTCTCTCTCTCTCTCTCTCTCTCTCTCTCTCTCTCTCTCTCTCTCTCTCTCTCTCTCTCACACACACACACACACACACACACACACACACACACACACACACACACATTCTGTCCTGATATATCTCTTGCTCTCTGGAGACAATAGTACATTTATGCCGTGGATAAAAAATCCCCCCCCCCCCATCCCATTTATCAACTAGTTTATTAGTGCAACTGTTTCTGTAAAACAAGCATGACAGTAAATGTTGATGGCAACACTTGAGGACTCGATTGTTTTACACACACTTTGGTGCCTTGTTGGTTGGCACCCAACACTCTCATTTGCTCTCTAAGATACTGAACAAGTTCTGGGTTAGCTTGCTGCATTTGTGATGCTATCTGCTGCGATGCCTGTAAGAGTTTTGCAAATCCATCATTAGTTAGTTAGTTAGTCGCGGTTTCAACTTCACAGCAACGGGTCATCCCCATTATGCTCCGTTCCTGTGCCAGTGAATATCACATAAAACGCTCCCCACTGCCCAATGTGAAAAGTGGAAAAGACAGGAATCTCGACAAACAACAGTCCGCATAGATGCACTGTGCATAAAGCCGCCACCAGAATGTCAACACAATAGTCCCCCACGAAACATCCAGTTTATCTCTGATGGAATCGGCAGTCATTTTTCCTTCTGGATGTTTCCTAGATGTTCACCCACACAGTCCACGAAAATACAGTTCATCGTTGAAGGCAGTGGCATTCAACCAGAAGCCCAGCAGCCACGCATTTCTGCATAAGGCAAAAACCGGTCAACTCTGGGACATAGCCAGCTGCCATCGCTCCGAACATGCAGTCATGTTCCAAAAAAACTCGGGCAGATTCAAAAGCATTTCACACGAAACTCACAGCTCACAGTGTCGCACCACGCACTCACTCAGTAGCAGGGCGACGGAACCATAGCCTCCTTAGTCGCCTCTTACGACATGCGTGGTAGGCTACAGTGTTGCTATTCTTTGCTTCCCTTATGGGCCCCGGCAACACACGGGAGTACGGGAGGAAATCCATCATGAACCACGCTACCACCCTGTTATTAATGAACATGATCTTGCAAGTTTTTTTTTTTCTATTTACTGTTATTGTTATGTTGTGCGTTTAAACACAGAGGACTCCGGTTCCACGCCCAATCGGGACTACCACAACCTGAGCCATTAACCTTACACAGACCTCAGGGATCATAAAGAAGATATGATCGCGAAACACAGATTAACATGAATGACAAACGTTGTGAAGAGAAACCAGACCTAAATGCTGAGAAGCGAGAACCCTAAGGTTTAATCAGCACGCATGCACTACCTGCTGCCACGATCAAGGGTACTGTAGACACAAATTAAATATAGTCACCCCTCTGCTGTGTGTCCACCGTGACGAGGTAGAGGGGCTTGTGCGTCCCAATGACCCCAAGAGCTATGCCGACAGTAGCACAGCTACTGGTAGGGCCACCCATGTCGGACAGGTCAAGGGAGAGGGACCAGACGAAGAGACACACAAACCTGCTGCCTTGTAGGTAGACTGGGGACAGTCAAAGGCTAGGGAAAGCATCCCGAATAAATGCTTGTCGAAATCGGATGTACTGAGCCACAGGCTTGACAAAGCAGTGCAACGTAAAACCTGCTGCCTTGTAGGTAGACTGGGGACAGTCAAAGGCTAGGGAAAGCATCCCGAATAAATGCTTGTCGAAATCGGATATACTGAGCCACAGGCTTGACAAAGCAGTGCAACGTAAAACCTGCTGCCTTGTAGGTAGACTGGGGACAGTCAAAGGCTAGGGAAAGCATCCCGAATAAATGCTTGTCGAAATCGGATGTACTGAGCCACAGGCTTGACAAAGCAGTGCAACGTAACTTAATTCATGATGTCACAAATCAAAATTAATCGTTATGGTGCTAATCCCGTGAAGTCCCATCAGGCGGCGATAGTGCCGGGCCCCCTGCCTCGAGGGGGTCCACCCATGACTACTGGTGGTCACCTTCCCCTGTGCTGTGGAGTCAAGGCACAGAGGAGTAGGTTAAGAGCTATTGACCAAATACCCCGGACACTCAACATACTACAGTGGAATGCCGAAGGAGTCTACAAGAAGAAAGACTCCCTAACACAGCGTCTTCATAAAGATAGAATAGATGTGGCATGCATTCAAGAGACACACCTCAACGCCAATCACAAATTCTCAGTCAGAGGATATCAGGCCACACGTTTCGACCGTGAAGGACACAAAGGAGGAGTTCTAATACTTACACGAAATACAATACCTTGCAGCGAAGTATCTGTGATCTCTGACAACCAAACGGAAATTATAGGTGTTGATATAATGATAAAGGACGTGAAAATAAGAATCTACAATCTGTATAGCCCAGCAGATAAGGACCTTACACTCTCAAACATGAAAATAACTGACACAAACTGCATTATTGTCGGAGACTTTAATAGCCGTTCAGAAAGATGGGGATACCCAGATACTGACAAAAGAGGAGAAGAATTGGAGGACTGGGAAATAGACTCAAATCTCCATCTACTCAACAAAGCGGATGACACACCGAGCTTCTACTCCAGAAGATGGCTTACCACTTCTACTCCAGACTTAGCTTTCTGCACAGGAGACATCCTCCACAAAATTGATCGCCATGTGCTGGACCAATTAGCAGGTAGTGACCACAGACCAATCAAGCTTGTAATGAATATGGAGTATGTTCCACAGGAGCAAAAGCCCTTGCCCCGCTGGAATTACAAACGAGCAGATTGGGACAGATTTGCCATACTAACAGACAAATATTGTGAAAACATAAATACACGATATGGCAACATAAAGCAAATGGTGGAAAGTCTAAACAGAGCGATAATACAGGCAGCCACGGAGTCCATTCCAAGAGGAGCGAGGAAAAATTACAAACCATACTGGACTGAAGAACTACAAAGTTTGGAGGACAAAGTTGAAGATGCCAGGAAGACAGCAGAGAGAGAACAAACAATTGAAGCGAACATCTCTCTCAAAGCCATCTCAGCAAAATATAAAAGAACAGTAAATCAAACAACAAGAGATTGTTGGAGGGAAAAAACAGAAAACCTGAATTTTGACAGGGATGGAAACAAACTATGGAAACTAGTGAAAGCCATGAACAATGAAGGACCTAGCAACAAACAAATAACAATTAAACAAGGAAATGCCTTGCTTACAGGAAAAAAGGCTGCAAATGCACTAATGGAACACTATGCAAATGCAAACCACATTGATATTACAACCGAACAGAAGAAAGCAATCAAAGATAAACAGATACATCATACAAATACAGAGACAGCAGCAGAATATATGATGGCAAATCTAACAATGGAAGAAATGGAACAGGCAATGAATACCCTAAAAAAGAAGAAATCACCAGGAAAGGATGGAATCACAAATGAAATGCTAATAGGACTAGGCACTAAGGCAAAAAAGAAACTACTAGCAGTCCTAAATTACAGCTGGAAGAGGGGAATAGTCCCACAGGCATGGAAAGAAGCTATACTAATACCAATCCCAAAGAAAGGAAAAGACCTGGAAGAACCAAATGGCTATCGACCTATCAGTCTACTTAGCTGTGTAGGAAAATTAATGGAACGCATTATCAATGGCAGGCTAACATGGCATCTGGAAGAAAACAAACTCTTAACACCACACCAAGCAGGATTCAGAAAGTACAGATCCACTGAAGATCAAATAACCTATATAGCTCAGGAAATAGAGGATGCCTTCCAAGAGAAAAAGCACACACTAGCAGTCTGGATAGATTTAGAAAAAGCATTTGATAAAGTATGGAAGGAAGGACTGAAAGTAAAACTGCAAAACATGCATGTTTGTGGAAAAATGTATAAATGGATCAGCCACTACCTTGAGAACAGAACTGCCAGGACAAAAGTACAAGGACAAACCAGCAAAATGATGCTGTTGGAGCAAGGTGTCCCCCAAGGAGGAGTTCTTTCACCAACATTATTCCTAGCATATATAAACGACATCACAGAAAATTTTCCAGCCAGAGTACACACATCATCCTTTGCAGATGACCTAGCCATATGGACATCTGAAGAATATATTAGTACAGCTAACAGCAGAATACAGCAAGCCTTATTAGCACTAGAGGACTGGTCAAAATCATGGCTAGTGAAGATAAGTGAGGAGAAAACAACATGCACAGTGTTCTCCCTCTCAAATAAAACTCAACAACCTAAGCTGGTATTGAATGGAAAAATATTGCGCCATGAAGAAAATCCAAACTATCTCGGAGTCACCTTTGATCGTCGCCTGACATGGAAAACACAGGTTGAGAAAAATCGAACAAGAGCAAGGCAAAGAATGGCAATCATGAAAAAGCTTGCTGGTACAACGTGGGGAGCAGATGAGAAAGTTCTCAAGAAGTTATATACTGGACGGGTGAGGCCAGTACTGGAATATGGCATTGCAGCTTGGGCAACAGCAGCTAAGTCAAACTTTAACAAAATAAGTAGAGTCCAAAATCAAGGAATGCGAATCATAACTGGAAGCCTGAAGACAACACCTATTAATGAACTTGAAAAGATCACTTGTTTACAACCAATGCAGGATAGAAGAGATAGCAGAGCCCAGCAACAAGCAGAAAAATTTAGAAGATTGACAGACCACCCTATGTATAAAAGGTTTATTGGTTTTGGAAAGGGACGACTGAAGCGTAGCAACTTTGTAGAAACTGCAAAACGAAAAATTAGGGCAGATCCCATACTTAACATATCAGCAGTCAAACCTATTTACAATGCAGACAAGTTCCCAGCTTGGAGACAGCAGCAACTGCCTGAGATGATAGAAAACATTCCTGGTATTGAGAAAAAGAACACTCAGCATGAAACCGAAAGAAGAGAAATAACCCTAAACTACATAAAAGAACATTACCCAAGCAGCAATTGGACCCATGCATATACAGATGGATCAGCCAAAAATTCAATAGAGAATGGAGGAGGAGGAATTCTCCTAAATTTAAAAAATGGAGTGAAAAAAACAAATTCAGTGGCAACTGGAAAGTTTTCAAGTAACTTCAAAGCGGAGGTAGAGGCTCTGAAAACTGCAGCAGAAATGCTCTTGATGGAGGAAAATAAAGAGAAGCAAATAGCTATCTTCACAGATGCAAAGTCAGCTGTCTCAATACTGAAGAGCAATAACAGCACAGAAATAGCTGACCTAAGAGCAGCACTCCATGGTCTATGCCAGAAATCCAAAAAAGTTGTAATACAGTGGATCCCATCACATTGCAGTATACCTGGAAATGAAGAGGCTGACAGACTGGCAAAAGAGGGCGGACGACTACCACAGCCTGACATAGACATAACCTATAACGAGGCAAAGAGGTTGATAAAAAGCACCTATAGAACCAAATGGGAATCAGAGCATCCAGGCCACCAGAAGGATGATGCATATTACAAACTCGACAGAAGAGAACAAGTAGCAATCTTCAGACTCCGCACAGGACATAACAGGCTGAAATACCACTTGTTCAATAAACTAAAGATAGGAGATACCGATGAATGTAATTGTCGAACTGGAAAAATGACAGCAAAACATTTGCTTCAGGATTGCCCAATATATGCAGAACAGAGACATATATTTTGGCCCACACCTGCTTCATTTGAGGACAAGCTCTACGGAGATATCAACAAGCTCAAGTTGACCGTAGCTTACTTTAACTACATACAGGTTGACATTTAAAGGTGTATGAAGAAGTATTCAGACTGCCACACTTCATACCACAGGTATGTCGGTTACAAAAGCCTCCCACAGGCATGAAATGGAATATTGCTGGATAGGAGATCCATTACGTGGAAAGTTCGAACCAAAAGCTCACTGTGTGGGCTAAAAAAAAAGGTGGAAAAAGTGTCCTAGTGGCACGAAATGGAATATTGCTTGGATAGCAAATCCATTATGTGGAAAGTCCGAATCAAAAGCTCACTGTGTGGGCTTTCAAAAAAGGTGGAAAAGTGTCCTAGTGGCACGAAATGGAATATTGCTCGGATAGCAAATCCATTGTGCGGAAAGTCCGAATCGAAAGCTCACTGTGTGGATGTCATCTGCACACTGCATTCTTCTGGTTTCCGGTAGAACAGCCTATGGTGAACGGAAGGCCCAATATACGGAAGTGAGGCTAAGCAGCCATGTGCAGGACGTGACGATTCCTTGGGTGAGCCCAGTACCAGAGCGCTGTGTGTTGGCTCTGCAAGTATGGAAGCCTCCTTGGATGGCGGGGAATGCCCATGGTCTGCCCCTGCCTTCCCTTGAGGGCTGACCAGGATCTCTTGGGCTGTTCTATATGGGCCAGCTAGGATGGGAGATAACACCACAACAGTGAGAGTCAAACGTCCTAAGAAACCCCCGGGAAGGTTAACCCGGTCAACAAATGCCCGCAGAAGTCGGATGTGTCGGCCTAATGGCGCAAGAACGCAGCTCTGCTGTAAACAGGCACAACGCAATCACATCCGAAAAAAAACTCCGGATGAACGAAGAAGAAGAAGAAGAAATATAGTCAAAGAAACCCACCCTGGATGTCACGGGGGGATGCTGATCGCGTTCTGACCTACCGGCGTCTGCTGCATTCAATAACCGAAAGCGGCAAACCAGTAGTAATTCTGGCAAATAACGAGAATCTACTTTGGCTGTACACGTGATTCCACGGCAACCACCAGTGACATACACCTGCGCGGCGCGTTCAGGGGACAGCAACGGTTGTAACAGCCAGCCACCGACCCGGATTGTCATTATATCAGTTGTTCCCCTTTACGATATCGGCGACATTGATACTCAAATGATTGCTGACAGATTGACAAAGCCAAAAACTATGCCATGTAGGTGAGCGTGCGTGCGCGCACACACGTAGAGAAACAAGGCAACTGCATTTTAAAAGTCCCAAGGTAACAACCTACGTTCTCCCTAAAATTGCAACTGTATTTCTCATGTTATAAACAATATAAAATAACACAAAGTAAATACAGCTTTACAGAACACAATTACGGAAAAGAAATCTGGACTTTGTGGCGACTAGCCTTAATCAGCAAACAAATACATACACAAAATACAAGATATAATCACAGAGAAGACCCTCCAGTGACTACATTAAGGCATAAGAACAGGATGAGAAAATGAGAACAATTAAGAGAAAATGAAAATCTGAACCCAAAAAATGAGTGCTACTTATCTCAGAATCCCAGGCCGTGATACTCTAGTTTAGGTGATACAGCACAGATTAAACATAGACAAATCCTACCACAGTGCAAGACTTTTGTAGCACTGGCAAGAGTTCTAACGTGTGTTTACACCAGAATCATATAAACTATATTATAGTGATATTGTATGACACTGTGTCTAGCCCTTGCATTGCATCCATTATATTTTAATGATGAGGAGCACAAGAATAAGAGATCACCTTAGAGAAAGCTAGGGCATTGCATAATACAGATATATATAAGAACCGTAATTGAACGATCTATAGAAGTAAACAAAGATCTACACCTTTGCTTTATTGACTACACAAAGGCTTTCGATAAAGTGAGACATGTCGACATGATAAGGATGCTTGAAGATCTACAAATTGATGGAAAAGACCTTAGACTTGTAAAAAAACATATATTGGAACCAACAAGCTGCCATAAGAGTTGATAATGAAGTAGGCCAATATCAGCCTATTAAGAGAGGTGTGAGACAGGGATGTGTATTGTCTCCAGATCTGTTTTCCCTATACAGTGAAAGTATTTTCAGAAATATTGAAGATATGGAAGGAATCAACATTGGGGGACGATGCATCAATAACATTAGATATGCAGACGATACAGTCTTGATTGCAGACAATTAACAGGACCTGCAACATTTAGTAGATGCGATGGTTGCACACAGTGATCAACTAGGGTTAGAATTAAATTGTAAGAAGACACAGGTTATGGTCGTCACTAGGATGAACGAAATACCACAATGTAATATACAAGTAAATGGGAATATTCTTCAACAAGTGAATAGGTACAATTATCTCGGAACGGTCATAACATCTGATGGGATTAGAACAAGAATCGCCATGTCTAAGGTAGCCTTTAGCAAGATGAAAAACATACTGACCAATAAAAAGATGTCAATTGAAACGAGAAAAAGAGTGTTGAGGTGCTACATAGAACCTGTACTTTTATATGGTTGTGAAGCTTGGACAATGAGCAGTCAAGCCGAAAAACATCTTATGACTGTAGAAATGTGGTTTCTGAGGAAAATGCAAAGAATACCATGGACAGCCAGAAAGACCAATGAACAGGTCCTTCAAGAAACAAACGAAGATCGTAAACTGATTAGAGACATTAGACGCAGACAGTCAAAATTTTTGGGGCATGTTATGAGAAGAGATGGATTGGAGAACTTGGTGACAACTGGTAAGATCGAAGGGAACAGACCAAGAGGAAGACCTAGAATCAAATACCTGGATGGCTTGGCCACATGGCATGGTCGAGACAGAAACACGGAGCTGATCCACGACTCTGGTAATCGAGTGAGATGGCGAAACATGACCGCCCACGCTTACCGGCATGGCACATGATGACGATGATGATAAGAACTCACTTTATAAAAAGTTAAAGAATTCAAATATCCTGGAAGTATGATCACAGAAGATTGAAGATTGGACAGAGAAATTGAAATCAGATGTCAAAAAGCAAGTGCACTTACATATCAATTATCACCCATACTGAAACATCCAAATATACCAATGTCCGCAAAACAACAGATAATAAACAGCACATTCACACCAACCATGTGATACCAATCTCAAACCTGGACTTTATCCAAATTACAGCTTCGTAAAATCAACACCTGCGAAATAAGATGCCTGAGGAGAGCTGCCAACTTAACAATCCGAGATCGAGTAAGAAATGCTATTATCAGACAGACTGTGGGATCAACACCTTGTGCCACATTTATTGAAAGACAGAAGATCAAGTGGTTTGGCCATGTTATTAGAATGCAACACCAGCAACTACCATCACTGGCCTTACATCAAAGATCATCTGCGACGAGACCACGAGGACGTCCAAGAAGAAAATGGATTGACGACATCAAAGACATTGTACAACCATACGGAATGACCACGAAGCTTGACGACAGAAGTGGAAGATGATGAGGATGCTGATGTTGAGGATGATGATGATGATGATGATGATGATGACATTGATGATACTTGTTTATTTCCGGACTTGCACAATGTAATAATAACACTGGGTCGTGAGTGCAGGGAATTGGCAGCGGGCCGCACTGAGTTTGAAGCGCAACAGCTGATCCAAAGTAAGACACATCATCTACACCGAAGGGTCAGTGGTGAGAAACAGACGTAGTGTTGGGTTTTATTGCAAAGGTTAGTGGACGAGTCTTGAAAAAGGAGAGTCTTGCATATGAGACTACAACCTCCAGCATGAGAATGGAGATTTAGGCAGTAACAGCGGCATTCCGTTGGCTAGAGGAGACTACTGCAACACACATTGTATTCATTACGGATTCAGAGAGTATGCTTAGTAAGGTGGAGAAAGGAATGTTTCGTATGGAATGGCTCTCGTCACTTCAGAGGTCACAGATTGTGAGAATTGCATGGATATTTTGCCCTGGCCATGCGGGGGTACGGGGAATGAACAGTCTGATAGGCTAGCAGGGAATGCACCTCTTGGTGGTATCTTGCCTATGGACAAGGGGGAGGTGGTCGTGCGCTTGTGGGACAAGGTGGAGAAGGCGGAGGAGCAGATTGAGAACCTATATGTGGAAAGAATGAGATTTCGGGGGATCGGCAGGGGTTCTAGAAGAATCTCAAATCTGAGAGGGAAGCCAGGATAACTTTTAACCAGATAGCGGTGGGAACGATTAGTAGTATGACTTTTCGCTGGCTGTCGAAGAAGGGGACGGAGCACGTATGGGAATGTCCTGAGTGCAGTGATGTCGGTTCTTAACTCAACTCAACTCAACTCAACTTCTTGTCTATTTGATTGTGTACCAGGTTTAATCCACAACTTCTTTTTGTCTTGCACCGAATCAGTTAATGGATTATTTTCCATGGGATGATTAGAAGTCTTAAGCGACGTCCCGTATATTCTTCTTCTGCTGCTGCGTTCATCCGGAGTGTTTTTCAGGCGTAATTGCGGTGTTAAGTTGCATGTCCTTCACAGGACCCGCTCCGTGGCTAAAGGCTTGCGAACGCGGTTCGTCAGCCGGGTACCAGGCGTTCGAAGCTCAGCAGCGACCGATTTGTGCAGCAGACCGTGTCGCGTGGTGTTATAACGAGTTGGTTTGGGAGCCGGTCGTTCAGAAAGCAATGGCAAACTACTGAACGTAACACTTGCCCAGTACACCAACAGCAGCTGAAAAATGATGGTGTTGACTGCAACGTCCCGTAAGGGATACACAACAAATTTTTTTTAAAGTGCGGTGTGTCCGGTTGTGTGCCCTTAGGCCAACACATCAGACTTTGGCGGGCGTTTATTGACCGGGTTAGCTTTCCCGGGTGTCACATATCCGACACGGGCTTATATACAATAGTTTTCACTAAGCAACCCCCTTTAATTTGATATATAATACAACATGTCTGCTACAATGTTAACAACTTTTAAGCCATAACTGTGACACACCCCTACTTCCCATTTGCCGGTATCCATTTTCGTTTGGCTCAATCTTACTTTGTGTCTATCACTAAACACGATGGCCTCTCGGCCTTATGGCCAAGATAATCAATTGACACACAGGGACGAGGGGACCTAATAGGCCGGCTCATCCCATGGCACTTAAATGTTAAATACTGCGAACAGGATTTAGATAAATGAACAGCCAATTACACGCCTTCGAGATATAGGACTAGGTAGAATAGATATCAGACGTATTAGTCACCTATGTTGGGAAAAATAATGACATCAATTAGATACGAAAATAATTACTGATCATCATCATCATCATCATCATCATCATCATCATCATCATCATCATCATCATCATCATCATCATCATCATCATCATCATCATCATCATCATCATCATCGTCATCGTCATCATCATCATCATCATCATCATCATCATCATCATCATCATCATCATCATCATTCTTATCATGTGCTGTGCCAATAAGCGTGGACGGTCATGTTTCGCCATCTCACACGATCACCAGATCAGCTCTGTGTTCGTGTCTCGAACAAGCCACGCAGCCAACCATCTAGATATTTATTTCTTTGCCTTCCTCTCTTTATTTTCCCCCTCAATCTTGCCAGTTTCCACTAAATTCTCCAGTTTATTTCTTCTCATAATTACCCATCACACCTAAATATAAAGAACGGGGTGCGGCAGAGATCCGTGTTGTCCCCAAGCCTGTTAACTTGTACACAGAAAGCACTTGTCAACAAGTTGGAGAACTATCTGGACTGAACATAAACAAGACAATAATAAGTAATCTTAGATATGCTGACGCCACGTTATTACCAGCAGACAGCGAGTGGGAGTTAACGAGATCTCGTGGGACAAGTGAATTGGCGCAGCCAGTAACGTGAATTAGGTCATCATCATTATGTGCCTCACCGATAAGCGCGGGCGGTCAAGGCTCATCTTTTCACATGATCACCACAGTTTTGGATTATGACTGTGTTCATAGTCAAGTGGCTAAGCCATTCAGGCATTCATCACTTTGTCTACCCTTTGCTCTTTTCCCCATAGACCTTGCTAGTTGTCAAAAGTCTTCCAGTTTATTTCTACTCATAATGCACTCAAAAAGTCTTGACTGTATGCGACTTTTGTCTCGAATCAGTTTACGGTTTTCATTCGTTTCTTGTAGGTCTTGTTCATTGAGCCTGCGCTGTGACGATGGGGTTAAGAAAGCGATTCGCAATCCCGCATACCGCGTACTAAATACAGCTGTGGGCGATTTGGAAGTAGGCAGCCATGCGCTGTATTTCCATACAAAGTATGAGTGCCTTCTTCGCTCAGAAGGCAATGACAAACTACTGAACTTAAACTTGTCAAGAAATCACAAACAGACACAACCCCCCCCACACACACACACACATACACACACACACGCACACACACACACATACACACACACACACACACACACACACACACACACAAAGATACGTGGTTGTAACTTTTATGAATGTCAAGTAAAGATCTACACAATAATAATATTAATCACTGTAATAATAATAATAATAATAATAATAATAATAATAATAACAATAATAACAATCATCATCATCATCATAACAATTGTACTACTACTACTACTACTACTACTACTACTACTACTACTACTACTACTACTACTACTACTACTACTACTACTACTACTACTACTACTACTACTACTACTACTACTACTACTACTACCACTACTACTACTACTACTACTACTACTACTACTACTACTACTACTACTACTTACTACTACCACCACCACCACCACCACCACCACCACCACCACTACTACTACTACTACTACTACTACTACTACTACTACTACTACTACTACTACTACTACTACTACTACTACTACTACTACTACTACCACTACTACTACTACTACTACTACTACTACTACCACTACTACTACTACTACTACTACTACTACTACTACTACTACTACTTACTACTACCACCACCACCACCACTACTACTACTACTACTACTACTACTACTACTACTACTACTACTACTACTACTACTGCTGCTACTACTACTACTACTACTACTACTACTACTACTACTACTACTACTACTACTACTACTACTACTACTATTACTACTATTACTACTACTACTACTATTACTAATAATAATAATAATAAAATAACATTAAGAATATTGTTCTTGAAGCTGACATATATACTATAAAAACAAATTAGAATGTGGAAATCCAAAGAAATAGTGAATGACAACAACAAATATAATTTAAATGGTAAAATATGTATATATTATGAAAGAGACACAGCTACGCTGACTGCATATAGGAAAAAAAAATCACACAATCAAATACAGAGGTTCTAGAAAGACTGAGAACGAACGAACGAATGAACTTTATTTTCAAAGGGTCACAGATTGGACACGCAGGCCCGTCTTATGTTCGGCGCTTCTAATCACTCATCTTTCGTTCATCAATTATCCATTGTGCATGTTACATTCACATAGAGGAGAAAAACTGTCAAATAAATGCTGTAAACATAAACAATACATATTATAATGTTAAGAGACAGAAACAGAGGCAAGTTCAATATTTCTGCCACATTAAAAGACTTAGCACTCTTTTAAAACCATACCGTGGAGTAAGGTTGAAGGCAAGCCATCAAGAGGTAGACAAAGATACAAGTGGGAAGATAACAACATCAAGAGATGCACTAACAGCAATCTGCCAGAATGTACAGTCAAGGCGAGAGACAGACAGTGTTGGAGATCCATTGCAGTCAACCTTCACTGTGGCAACGACACCTGATTGATTGCATATGATTGGATATGAAGATTTGGTTTTATAGAAGAGTGCTGACAGTTCATTAGACAGTGAACATGAGCAATCTGGACATTTTGAGGGGGGATCAACCGCAAAGACAACATATCACACACATCAGAAAGACGCAGTCATCGTTTTTGGGCCACTTTATGAGAAGACAACAACTGGAACTTGTTATGACAACCGGAAAGATTTGTTGAAAGAGAGGTAGAGGAAAGGCAGTGAGAGGACATTCCTGGCAGTCTTATGTCATGGCATGGGAGGGAGTCAACACACGAACTGATCCCCGCCGTCGGAGGTTGCAATTTATGGAGAAGCATGATCACCCACGCCAGTCGGCAAGGCACTTGATGATGATATGTTTTGGGGCGCTCACTCGCTTTGAACTCAAGCGTAGCCCATTCACAATATTTATAGTATTGCTTGACTGCATTTTGCGTGTGGATTAGCTTTCCCTATTAACAGTGTCCATCGCCTTCAGGAGAACCCACTCCGAATTCAGAGGTACTTGTAATTTACGTCCCCAAGTCAAGGACGACAGGTCAACATTTTAGTCCAGCTGTCTGGTGTAGGGGTTGAACCGCTAACCTCTGCATCAGCACACCGGATGTTTAAGAACACGTTCTTACCCATTCGGCCATGCGGACCTGCTGATCATGATATGACCTCGCGGTGATATTTGGAAAAATGGAAAATAGTGAAGTGATAGAAAGTAATAGGCCACGATAGTGAAGTATGGAGATGCTGGCCAAGAATGCCGGATTATCCTTCGGGAGACCCGGGTTCGAATCCTCGGTAAAGTATGGATGTTTTTCTGTCGTGGGCAAAAATAAAACCCTAACCTGCACAGTTCGCGGCGACTGCCTAGCAAGGCGGACTTAATTTCCCAGGCTCAATACCCCTTGCCATACACCGCAAGATAGTATATAGGCAATAAATGACAGTTTTGTTTGACAGTGAAGAATGGACAAGAAAGTATAACACGAGAGATAGGATAGTGGAGAGATTAAATATATAGTTAGTTGCATACCTCCAGATCTCTCTCCTCTCTCTCTCTCTCTCTCTCTCTCTCTCTCTCTCTCTCTCTCTCTCTCTCTCTCTCTCTCTCTCTCTCTTCCCCCCCCCCCCCCCATACAGTGATAATATTTTCAGAAGTGTAGAAGATATGAGAGGAATCACTGTCGGGGGAAATAACATCGATAACATTAGATATGCGGGGACGCAGAGGTGTTTCCAAGGCACCAGGGCCGGGTTATATACTGGTCAAGACCTATTGACGCGTCCTCGTCGAGCGTCCTGGGCAACAGGTCCCTTCGGGGTCCTGGCTAAGGTCAGTAGGATCACCGATTCCTCCGAAGTCGGAGAGTGTCTGCCTGTACGGTGAGGAACCACCAGTCTGCACACCAATAAGCCAGACATGGGACAACGGATACTCACGCAAACCTCAAGTCCTGTATGACATCACACTGATGTTGGACAACAGGATGCCTTCATCCGACATACAGGACTTCAAGCCAACGAACACAAGCAAGCAAGCAAGCAAGCAAGCATTAGATATGCGGATGATACAGTAATACCTTGCAGTGTCGAAGTAAAGCATACACAGAGGGATGTGCCTGTTAGTGGGCAATCCGGAGATATTCAGTGTGCATATGTTTTGAATAGCTAATCAACATTGGGGGACGAAACATCAATAACATTAGATATACGGATGATACAGTATTGATTGCAGACAACGAGCAGGATCTGTAACATTTATTAGATGCGGTTGTTGCACACAGTGAACAGCTAGGATTAGAATTAAATTGTAAGAAGACACAGATTAAGGTCGTCACCAGGAAGAAGAAAATACTACAATGTAGTATACAAATAAATGGGCATATTCTTAAATAAGTAAATCGGTGTAATTATCTCGGAACAGTCATAACATCTAATGGGAGTTACCTTAAAGAGATTAGAACAAGAATCGCCATAGCAAAGGTAGCCTTCTGCAAGATGGAAAACATACTAACCAATAAAAAGATGTCATTTGCAACGAGAAAAAGAGTGTTGAAGTGCCATATAGAACTGCACTTCTAGATAGATATGAAGCGTGAACAATGAGCAGACAGGCTGAAAAACACCTGATGGCTGTGGAAATGAAGTATCTGAGGAAAATGCAAAGAATACCTTGACAGTAAGAAAAACCAATGACCACGTCATAAAGAAACAAATGAAAACTGTAAACTGATTTAAGAAAGTAGACGTAGTCAGTAAAAAAGATTTTGGACACGTTATGAGAAGAAATAAATTGGAGAACTTGGTGACAACTAGCAAGATTGAGGGGAAAAGAACAAGGGGAAGGCAGAGAAGCTAATACAGTGGTACCTCGGGTTACGAACTTAATTCGTTCCAGAACTCGGTTCGTAACCCGAAACGTTCGTAGCCCGAAACATTGAAATCAATGAAATAAAGGCAATCTGTTTTAAGATAACAGAATCGTTCTTTTTTATAAGCATCCGGTCGTTTACTTGAAAAAATTCAAAGAATACGTGTACTTCACATATTAAATTAAGAGAAAGAAAACAACCAAATGAATTAAATGTAAAATAAATTTAAAAAATTAAAATAAAAAAAAAAGATTTAGCCTATCTTTATTACCAAGAAAACGATCATGGAAAATTTCTCACTTTCTTTGTTATTTTGAATCATTTGTTTCAACGGTATATTGTCGCTGTTTCTTGGCAGCCGACTGGGAATCTTTCTGCACCAAGAAACTATCAACGGAAATTTGTCGCTTCCTTTACTGGAGAATCTTTCT
Source organism: Cepaea hortensis (assembly GCA_963921405.1). Classification (NCBI taxonomy): domain Eukaryota; kingdom Metazoa; phylum Mollusca; class Gastropoda; order Stylommatophora; family Helicidae; genus Cepaea; species Cepaea hortensis. The sequence continues at coordinate 22,975,966 of OY992891.1, forward strand.
GAAGTGGACCATCGTGGGCACTCTTCCGAATTCCGGTCCCAAATATTTCTGCAGTGAATAAGTTGTCGACTTTTAAGCGACTTTTTTTTTTAGTGTTAGTTATATAAAATTATTCACTGCAGAACTATTTGGGACCGGAATTCGGAAGAGTGCCCCATCGTGTTATTATTCATCATGTTTACTGCCCTGTTAGCAACAAGTTTGTTTGGATGATGGTTCACAATGAAGTCTTCGGCGTCTGCCCACTTACTGCAAATTTCTTTCATCCTGACAGTTGAAAAGGTCACTGACTCCTCATCATCGGACGACTGCTCTCCCTTTAATGTCTTTAGCTGTTCATTCTGACGATGGGGCGCAGAGGTGTTGCCAAGGCACCAGGGCCGGGTTATATACTGGCCAAGACCTATTGACAGCGTCCTCGCCGAGCGTCCTGGGCAACAGGTCCCTTCGGGGTCCTGGCTGAAGTCAATAGGATCGCCGATTCTTCCGAAGTCGGAGAGTGTCTGCCTGTACGGCGAGGAACCACCAGTCTGCACACCAATAAGCCAGACATGGGACAACGGATACTCACGCAAACCTCAGGTCCTGTATGACATCACACTGATGTTGGACAACAGGATGCCTTCATCCGACATACAGGACTTTGCGTTGGAGCTCAAGCCAATGAACACAAGCAAGCAGCATTCTGACGATCCACAAGCTCATCTGTAGTACTGTTTGTACTGTACACGTTTGTCTTTTACGTTACACCTCTCTCTCTCTCTCTCTCTCTCTCTCTCTCTCTCTCTCTCTCTCTCTCTCTCTCTCTCTCTCTCTCTCTCTCTCTCTCTCTGTGTGTGTAACCCATAAGTGCTCCGTTCTACTCCTAACTCAAGCCTGTGTCCAGAAAATCTCAGCTCAGTGCACGAACTCCGTAGCATCGGCGAGGATCCTAAAATACTTTGGGTAGATTTTTAACTCGAAATTTTGCGGCGCCGTTAGGCCATCCAGGTATTTGATTCTAGGTCTTCCTCTTGGTCTGTTCCCTTCGATCTTACCAGTTGTCACCAAGTTCTCCAATCCATTTCTTCTAATAACATGTCCTAAAAATTTTGACTGTCTACGTCTAATTTCTCTAATCATTTTACGATTTTCATTTGTCTCCTGTAGTACTTGGTCATTGGTTTTTCTGTCTGTCCATGGTATTCTTTGCATTTTCCTCAGAAACCACATTTCTGCAGCCATCAGATGTTTTTCAGCTTGACTGCTCGTTGTACAAGCTTCACATCCATACAAAAGAACAGGCTCTATGTATCCTCTCAACACTCTTTTTCTCGTTTCAATTGACATCTTTTTATTGGTCAAAATGTTTTTCACCTTGCTAAAGGCTACTTTCGCCATGTCAATTATTGTTCTGATCTCTTCAAGGTATCTCCCATCAGATGTTATGACTGTTCCGAGATAATTGTACCGATTCACTTGTTGAAGACTATTCCCATCTACTTGTATATTACATTGTGGCACTTCGTTCTTCCTAGTGACGACCATAACCTGTGTCTTTTTATAATTGAATTCTAACCCCAGTTGCTCACTATGTACAACAACCGCATCCACTAATTGTTGCAGATCCCGCGCATTATCTGCAATCAATACTGAATCATCTGCATATCTAATGTTATTGATGTTTCGTCCCCCAATGCAGATTCTATTTATATCCTCTACGTTTCTGAAAATATTTTCACCGTACAGGGAAAAAAGATCTGGAGACATTATACATGACTGCCTAACACCCCTCTTAATAGGCTGCTATTGACCCACTTCATTATCAATCCTTATGGCAGCTTGTTGTTTCCAATATATGTTTTGTCTTTCCCATCAATTTGTAGATCTGCAAGCATATCCACCATGTTGACATGTCTAACTCTATCAAAAGCCTTTGTATAGTCAATAAAGCAAAGATGCATATCCTTGTTTACTTCTATAGCACGTTCAATAACTGTTCGCAGCATATACACAACTTTTACTGTACCCTTTCCTTCTACAAACCCGCACTGTTCTTCCCCTATTTCAGGTTGTATCTTCTTCCTCACTCTTTGCATGATAATTCTTAGGAAAATCTTTGTGATGTGACTCATTATACTAATTGTTCTATGTTGATCACATTCCAAGGTTCCTGATTTCTTTGGGATTGCAATAAATACAGAGTTACATAATTCAGACGGTAATATCCCCAGTATCATATAATGTGTTCAGCATTCTGGTGACTTGCTCTAGTCCAAATTCTTCTAAAGCTTTAATAATTTCTGTTGTGATGTTATCTGCACCGGGGGCCTTGACAGCTTTCATATGCTTAAGAACATTTCGAACCTCCATCTCCAAAATTGGTTGTCCTTCATTATTAAATATAATATCATACTGTTCCTCTCTGTTATCACCATAAAGGTGATTCACATAATCTGTCCATACATGTAGAATCTGATCTTTTTCTATTATGATTTTGCCATCTTCAGTTTTTAGACACCCGGTTGATGTACTTGTTCTTTTATTAGTAAGTTCCTGAATTCTTTTGTGCATTAATTTGGTATTTTGACTGTTGTGTTGGTTTTCAATTTCTAAGCACGTTTCCTCAAGCCATGCTTCTTTTGCCTCCTTACATAATATTCTGACTTGTCTGTGAATATCTTCATATTTGGCAGAATTATTTTTGTTGAGTCTTCTTGTTTACATTATATGTAAAATTTCTTCAGTCATCCATTTCTTACGACCCACCTTCTTTAATTTTGGAATAGTTATTTCTGCAGCCAAACTGATTGAAATTTTCAACGTTTCCCCATTGATCAACCACATCCTGGTATAGGATCTCTAGATCAGAAAATATATCAAATCTGTTCTGTACTTCTATGTTGAATTTGTTTTGTATTTCCTTGTCATTACTCAATGTACACAAATCATATTTAGTGTTTCCTGTTATATACTTGACTTTCTTCAACTTTATCCTCAATGTTCCTGTGAGTAATCTGTGGTCACTATAACAATCAGCACTGAGAACTGTTTTTGCTATTGTTAGCGCGTTTCTAAATCTTCTGCTAAACAGAATGTAGTCAATCTGGTTTCTAATCCTGCTATCGGGGCTCCTCCTTGTCCATAATCTTCTAGGGTGTTGCTAAAACCAGGTGTTTCTTACAATAATTTCCTGTTCTTCTGCCCACACCACGAGTCTGTATCCTCTTTCATTTCTCTCTCTTAAACCATAGTTTCCTACTGTGTATCTATCACCTTGATTTCCTACTTTTGCATTGAAGTCCCCTATTATGATGTTTATTTCTGAATTTTTACATTTCTTTAAAGCAGACACTATGTCATTATAAAATTCCTCTACACTATCTTCACTGGATTCTTCTGTTGGGGCATATAATTGAATAACATGTATGCTAAAAGGCCTGCCACTTAATTTAATTAGTAGAACTCTGTCCGACACGGCCCAATATTCTTGAACATATTTTGATGTTTTCCGGTCCAAAATAATTGCCACTCCCCTTTGTCGATCTTCACCTCCAGAATAAATAATCTTAAAATCTTCATCTATCTTGATGCCTGCTCCTGTCCATCTGGTTTCGCACATTCCTAAAATATTAATTTTTTCTCTTTCAATTTCTTGTTTATGTTCTCTAATTTTTCGTCGTCGTTTAACGTTCTAACGTTCCATGCTGCTAATTTTAACGTCTCTGTCCTTGTCTTGCGATGATCAGTCTTTAGGCGAATCATAATGTACTAGGCACTTTTAAAGAGGTAGTTTGCCGTTGCTTTCCTGTATGGCAGTGACCGTACTGGTCGGGTCACCGCAGCCATTGACTCGAGAAAGAGCTCCTCTGCCTGCCGTCGTGAAACTTGAGACCATAACCAACAAATATCTGTCGGCTGCCCTCAAATTTCATCCACCACCTGCCTTCCGTGGCTTCTTTTGAACACTTGCAATAAACGGATATGAAATAACACCACATAATCCATAGGAAAAACACTAAAACAGCGTCATCCCGAAAAATAAATGCGTCACGTCGTCGCCATTTTACCGGAACCCAAATACCAAAATGTGAAATGAAAATAAAAGGGACAATTCTTAACGAAGTGGATAATTTTAAATACTTGGGGGAGTTTATAACATCAGATGAAAGATGCATAACAGAGATTAAGAGCAGAATAGGGCAAGCAAAGGCTGCATTTCAGAAAATGAAATGTATCTAATGCAATTAGTCACTATCATTGAATGTAGGAAAGAGAGTGCTGAAGAGCTATATAGAACCAGTTTTGCTGTATGGCAGTGAATCTTGGAATGTAGATGAACACATTAGGAAGAACTTGGAAGCAAAAGAGATGTGATTCCTGAGAGGAATGTTGTTAATTTCTTGGACTTTCAGAATAACTAACAATGATTGCCTGAAAGAGGCTAATGAGACTAGAACATTATATTCAACAATAAGAAAGAGACAAACAGCTTTCTTTGGTCATGCAATGAGAAGAGAGGTATTGGAGAACATCGTGACGACTGGAAAGATCGAGGAAAAGAGAAGCAAAGAGAAATGATGCAAGATGGAATGAGACGGTGGCATGGAGGAATTAGCAGGATTGATCCAGAACACCAAAGACCGAGATTTGTGGAGACATGAACGCCTACGCCAGCTGGCATTCCACTTGATGATGCTGATTCTAGACTTGATCGACTTGGGAGCCCTAGTAAATATTAAAAATCCTCAATCGCATGGATTCGAACCCACAACCAGAGGACCGAGAGGGCAGAGTTTTGTAACTAAGCCATTGTGGCTGACTCATTTGTACAATGTACAATTATTTCTTTGGAAACACTTTGACTAAGTTAAGGGACTGAATCGTTGTTTTACATGAGCATTGATGAACAATAGAAGCCATTACAGTTACCTCCCTTCTGTTATTTGTTTGGTTTTAAAATTCCCAGAAGCATGTGCAAATTTGTGGCTTACCATCAACATGGAGAACACGAGGTGTGTACCAATTATAGTTTCTTCTTCTTGTCTGTCTCCATTTTCTTTGTGAAGTGTGTGTGTGTGTGTGTGTGTGTGTGTGGAAAAAAGGGGTGAAAAAAAGGGGGGGGGATGTGAAGATCTTCTATGCACACTTCTTTTAGTTTTATTGTTTGCATATCCTCTACAGGACATTGCTGTCACATCAGCATCTTTCAGCTGATTGTTGATTTCTTTGGCAAGATTACGCTCAGTAGTTAGCCTTTGCTTTCTGAGCGGCCGGCTCACATACCCCGTAAGTTACCGACGCGATTCGAACCATTGCTGATTCTTACCGTCGACACGTTACTTACGAGAGTATACGAGTTTACGGAGAAAAGTCGCTAACCTCTAGGCCAGGAAGCCGGTACTTCTTTTAGTGCTATTTGTAAATTATTATTGTTTCTCTAATGTTGGTTTTGATACCATCACCCTATCTTTTACGCAGTCTTCCCCTTGCTCTGTGTATAGTATATTTCTTGAATGAGGCTCTTTTTGGTAGATGACACCCTGGCATCCCTGTGAGGTGACCAAACCAGTTAATCTGTTCTTTAATGAAGTGCATGACTGGGTAAATATTAGCATCGAGTCAGCTGTATACTGAACCAACCATCTTGGTGAATGGTGGGAAACTGTGGATAGATCAAGTACCTCGGCTCCACGCTGTCTCGGAGTGTCTACAAAGACGTTGAGTTGAGTTGAGTCAAGAACCGACATCACTGCACTCAGGACATTCCCATACGTGCTCAGCCCCCTTGTTCAACAGCCAGCGAAGAGTCACACTACTAATCGTTCCCACCGCTATCTGATTAAAAGTTCTCCTGGTCTTCCATCTCAGTTTTGAGATTCTTCCAGAACCCCCGTCGATCCCCCGCAATGTCATTATTTCCACATATGGGTTCTCAATATGTTCCTCCACCTTCTCCACCTGGTCCCACAAGCGCACGACCACATCCCCCTTGTCCATAGGCAAGATACAACCAAGAGGTGCATTCCCTGCTAGCCTATCAGTCTGTTCATTCCCCCGTACACCAGCTTGGCCAGGGCAAAATATCCATACAATTCTCACAATATGTGACCTCTGAAGCGACGAGAGCCATTCCACACGAAACATTCCTTTCTCCACCTTGCTAAGTATACTCTTTGAATCCGTAATGAATACAACGTATGTTGCAGTAGTCTCCTCTAGCCACTGGAATGCCGCTATTACTGCCTCCACCTCCACTCTCATGCTGGAGGTCGTAGTCTCATATGCCAGGCTCCCCTTTTTCAAGACTCGCCCATTAGCCTTTACAATAAAGTTTCTCACCACTGACCCATCGGTGTAGATGACTATGTCACCTTGATGTATGTTGCTCTGGATCAGCTGTTTCACTTCAAACTAAGTGCGGCCAGCTGCCCATTCTCTGCACTCACGACCCAGTGTTATTATTACATT
>OY992891.1:22987415-23084915 GCA_963921405.1 Cepaea hortensis
AAAAGGTAACAACACATGTCATCAATTATAGGAGGCTACAGGAAAATACGGTTAAAGACGAATTCAATCAAGAAATCAAAAACCTACATAAGAACATCCCTGATGACCACTCAAGCGTAGATAAGGAATGGACATGTTTCAAGGCTGCCATGCTCGACACACTGGAAAATAAATGTGGAACAAAGAAAGTAGGGCAGGACAAAAGATTAAGAACAGCCTGGTGGAATAACGAAGTTAAAGATATTCAAAAAGAAGGTAGCATTCAAAAAGTGGATCACAACTAAATCTGAACAAGTCTATGTTACTTATAAAATAGCACGACATAATGCCAAACGAACAATTAGAGCATCTACAGATGAATCCTGGCGAATATACGGTGGACAGATGGCGACCCTTGGCAAAGACTGCCCAAGAGAATTTTATAAACGTGTCAACACAATGAGAAACAGATGCAGGCTACAATCCAACCACCATCATAAACAGCAAAAGAGGTATACCGATATTTAATCCACAACAAAGACTAGCAAGGTGGGAAGAATACTTTCAAGAACTACTTAACCCCACACATAGCATAGAAAACCTCACTTTTGTGCCTAAAAGCCAGGGACAGCAAGAACCAAATTTCATACCTGTAGAAGTCAAAGCATTTATACAGAAAAGTCCTAAAAACAAATCACCAGGTCCAGATGGAATAACCACAGAAGCTATTCAGGCCTGCGGGGAAACAGGAGTTAAATGGCTAACAAGACTTTTTAGTATAGCATGGGACGAAAGAAAAGTCCCAGATGATTGGCAACAGGCAATAATAGTACCAATATGGAAAAAGAAAGGCAATATGAGAGAGTGCGAAACATACAGAGGTATATCACTCCTGAGCCATATAGGGAAAATGTATGCAAAACTATTGGAACAAAGAGCTAGACCAATAATTTAACAACAGTTAAGCAAAGTACGATTTGGTTTTCGGAAAGGTAAAAGTTGCACTGATGTATTTTTTACTCTTAGACAAATATGTGAAAAAAAAACTATCGAATATAGTGACCAGCAGAATATTGTGTTTGTAAATCAGGAAAAGGCTTTCGATAGAGTAGACAGATACAAATAATGGACCATCCTTGAAGACTATGGGATACAAGGGCAACTGCTAGAAAATATCATAGCTATGTACCACTCGAGCCGAAGTGCAGTAAGGACACAAGAAGGTATATCAGATATGTTCACAGTCAATACAGGAGTGAGGCAGGGATGTGTGCTCCCTCCCCTGCTATTCAATATCTACATGGACAGAATTTCGAAAGAAGCAAGTCTCGACAGAACAGTTTCAGAAAATTTAGAACTTTTTACTCCAGATGAAACAACTGATCCACAAGAAATAAATGAACTTCTGTTTGCAGACGATCAGTGCCTGTTTTATAGCGACGAGGGCAGGCTGCAAAATCATATTAATAATCTGAGTTCAACATGCAGCAGATATAATATGAGTATAAATACAGCCAAAACCGAAGTAATGCAAGTTAGCAGATCGCCGGGCCCACTAAGTATACAGATAAATAGCACAACTTTGAAGTTAAAGAATTCAAATATCTTGGAAGTATGATCACAGAAGATGGCAGATTGGACAGAGAAATCGAAATCATGTGTCAAAAAGCAAGTGCACTTACACATCAACTATCACCCTTACTGAAACATCCAAATATACTAATGTCCGCAAAACGACAGATAATAAACAGCATATTCACACCAACCCTGTGATACCAATCTCAAACCTGGACTTATCCAAATTACACCTTCGCAAAATCAACACCTGCGAAATAAGATGCCTGAGGAGACTTGCCAACTTAACTATCCCGCGCTTACATCAAAATCATCAAAATGCAGGCCATTAATGCTGCCTTTCAATATCTGGAAACCATAGCAACCCCCATACATCGACTGTGGGGTTTCTTTTGTAGAACTATACCTACCCGCTTTGTTTTCAGAAATATTGGTGTTCGCATAAACATAGGAAATATTAATATTATTGTGAACATTGACAATAGAAATACAGGATGCTGCTATTGCGAACGTGATCGTTTTCTAAATAGAAGGCGGGTAGGACCCTTCTACTGTATGAGAAGAGGGCACATTCGGCGCATTAGACAAGCCCGAATCTGGCAAGCACCAGACAAACCCGACCCCGACAATCTGCCTGGTTCCAGGTCAGAAGGAGTAGGCAAAGGCGGCGATTAAATGATAAGAACAGAAAGATTTATACGTTTTTTTTTTTTTTTCCATACTAAGCAATGTATAATTCACAAGGTGTAATGCGTGTTTCTTTGTTTGTGTATATTGGAGAGCGTTGCCGTTTGTTAGTGTTATGTGTCACATGCGTTAATCAAAACAAATACATACATATACAGTTATGATAATATAACATTTATGGCATAGTGCATGTAAACACACATTCCTCGTTTCATGTCCATCCCCACAAGTGGAATGCATGTTACACTTGTCCATCTCTCTCTCTCTCTCTCTCTCTCTCTCTCTCTCTCTCTCTCTCTCTCTCTCTCTCTCTCTCTCTCTCTCTCTCACACACACACACACATTCTGTCCTGATATATCTCTTGCTCTCTGGAGACAATAGTACATTTATGCCGTGGATAAAAAAAAATCCCCCCCCCCCCCCCCCCCCCCCCATATATCAACTAGTTTATTAGTGCAACTGTTTCTGTAAAACAAGCATGACAATAAATTTTGATGGCAACACTTGAGGACTCGATTGTTTTACACACACTTTGGTGCCTTGTTGGTTGGCACCCAACACTCTCATTTGCTCTCTAAGATACTGAACAAGTTCTGGGTTAGCTTGCTGCATTTGTGATGCTATCTGCTGCGATGCCTGTAAGAGATTTGCAAATCCATCATGAACCACGTTACCACCCTGTTATTAATGAACATGATCTTGCAAGTTTTTTTATTTTCTATTTACTGTTATTGTTATATTGTGCGTTTAAACGCAGAGGATTCGGGCTCCACGCCCAATCGGGACTACCACTACCAGAGCCATTAAACTCACACAGACCGCAGGGATCATAAAGAACATGCGATAGAGCAACACAGATTACCATGAATGACAAATATTATTCGTTGTGAAGAGAAACCAGACTATAATGCTGAGAAATGACAACCTTAAGGATTTGTCAGCGCGCATGCACTACCTGCTGCCACGATCAAGGGTACTGTAGAAACAAATTAAATATAGTCAAAGAAACCCACCCTGGATGTCACGGGGAGATGCTGATTGCGGTCTGACCTACCGGCGTCTGCTGCGTTCAATAACCGAAAGCGGCAAACCAGTAGTAATTCTGGCAAATAACGAGAATCTACCTGGCTGTACACGTGATTCCACGGCAACCACTAGTGACATACACCTGCGCGGCGCGTTCAGGGGACAGCAACGGTTGTAACAGCCAGCCACCGACCCGGATTGTCATTATCGCAGTTTTTCCCCTTTACTATATCAGCGACACTGATACTCAAATGATTGCTGACAGATTGACACAGCCAAAAACTATGCCATGTGGGTGAGCGTGTGTGTGCACACACACGTAGAGAAACAAGGCAACTGCATTTTAAAAGTCCCAAGGTAACAACCTACGTTCTCCATAAAATTACAACTGTATTTCTCATGTTATAAACAATATAAAATAACACAAAGTAAATACAGCTTTACAGAACACAATTACGGAAAAGAAATCTGGACTTTGTGGCGACTAGCCTTAATCAGCAAACAAATACATACACAAAATACAAGATATAATCACAGAGAAGACCCTCCAGTGACTACATTAAGGCATAAGAACAGGATGAGAAAATGAGAACAATTAAGAGAAAATGAAAATCTGAACCCAAAAAATGAGTGCTACTTATCTCAGAATCCCAGGCCGTGATACTCTAGTTTAGGTGATACAGCACAGATTAAACATGGACAAATCCTACCACAGTGCAAGACTTTTGTAGCACTGGCAAGAGTTCTAACGTGTGTTTACACCAGAATCATACAAACTATATTATAGTGATATTGTATGACACTGTGTCTAGCCCTTGCATTGCATCCATTATATTTTAATGATGAGGAGCACAAGAATAAGAGATCACCTTAGAGAAAGCTAGGGCATTGCATAATACAGATATATATAAGAACCGTAATTGAACGATCTATAGAAGTAAACAAAGATCTACACCTTTGCTTTATTGACTACACAAAGGCTTTCGATAAAGTGAGACATGTCGACATGATAAGGATGCTTGAAGATCTACAAATTGATGGAAAAGACCTTAGACTTGTAAAAAACATATATTGGAACCAACAAGCTGCCATAAGAGTTGATAATGAAGTAGGCCAATATCAGCCTATTAAGAGAGGTGTGAGACAGGGATGTGTATTGTCTCCAGATCTGTTTTCCCTATACAGTGAAAGTATTTTCAGAAATATTGAAGATATGGAAGGAATCAACATTGGGGGACGATGCATCAATAACATTAGATATGCAGACGATACAGTCTTGATTGCAGACAATTAACAGGACCTGCAACATTTAGTAGATGCGATGGTTGCACACAGTGATCAACTAGGGTTAGAATTAAATTGTAAGAAGACACAGGTTATGGTCGTCACTAGGATGAACGAAATACCACAATGTAATATACAAGTAAATGGGAATATTCTTCAACAAGTGAATAGGTACAATTATCTCGGAACGGTCATAACATCTGATGGGATTAGAACAAGAATCGCCATGTCTAAGGTAGCCTTTAGCAAGATGAAAAACATACTGACCAATAAAAAGATGTCAATTGAAACGAGAAAAAGAGTGTTGAGGTGCTACATAGAACCTGTACTTTTATATGGTTGTGAAGCTTGGACAATGAGCAGTCAAGCTGAAAAACATCTTATGACTGTAGAAATGTGGTTTCTGAGGAAAATGCAAAGAATACCATGGACAGCCAGAAAGACCAATGAACAGGTCCTTCAAGAAACAAACGAAGATCGTAAACTGATTAGAGACATTAGACGCAGACAGTCAAAATTTTTGGGGCATGTTATGAGAAGAGATGGATTGAAGAACTTGGTGACAACTGGTAAGATCGAAGGGAACAGACCAAGAGGAAGACCTAGAATCAAATACCTGGATGGCTTGGCCACATGGCATGGTCGAGACAGAAACACGGAGCTGATCCACGACTCTGGTAATCGAGTGAGATGGCGAAACATGACCGCCCACGCTTACCGGCATGGCACATGATGACGATGATGATAAGAACTCACTTTATAAAAAGTTAAAGAATTCAAATATCCTGGAAGTATGATCACAGAAGATTGAAGATTGGACAGAGAAATTGAAATCAGATGTCAAAAAGCAAGTGCACTTACATATCAATTATCACCCATACTGTGTCACGAGCTCGCCATGAGTTAACCAGATAATAATACCGACGTTTGCTTGGCGTATATTTGCTAGGCCACAACAGTCGTACTAACAGAGTAAACACAGCTGCACGGGTTACATCGGGGCAGCACATATACACATTTGGTGGTGAGTGAGAATGAATGGATACACCGCGTTGGCAGTTTATAAACATTTAGAATCACATAGCCTTGCCCGGCTCAGTACATGGAACAGCCCTGTCTGTCAGTTATAGTTCCGGACATCAGGCGAAATGGCTGCTGGGATTTTCACCACTGAACAGAAGATTGACAGTTTATCAACAGGTCGGAAGTGCCCGACTAGGGAGAAAACAGTGCATCTGTCAAGTCTTAGTTCCGGAACATCAAGAAGATTGACGGCTGGTTACTGGCAACTGTGTTGGGAGTATACAGGAACTCGCTGGCTTGTTTTGGAGGTCAAAACCAGTGATGACAAATCTAACATTAATGGAGCCAGGGAGGATGGATCCCTGACAGGGGATGATCTGCCAATGTGCCACCTGTGTGGGGCATAAAGGATAACGTCACGTGGCCAACTTTGGTAGTTTGCCATATAAACCCGAGTTGGGACCAACTAGGGGGACTTGAAAATGCTCTAGTCGGAGTGCAAAGGCACTGCAGTGCTTAGTGGAAATAATATCTACCGTGTGTTAATTAGTGACTTAATTTTACACGTGCCTATAATGGCAGATGTAGATATGATTGATAGGACTGCAGTAGTGCCATTTAAGGTATAACCTATTATAATATTCGTTCTACTTAATATAGACTGTGGCCTTGTTAAACTATAGTGTGATGATTAGCACTGTTAGTGGAAACTAGTTAGAGTAGAATAGTGATATTAACTCTGCTAGTTAAGAATAGATTAGTGAAGTGTTGATAAGCTTTACTAGTTGAGAATTGAGTAATGAGGGATAATTGGGATCTTCCCGTAGGTGTCCCTGGTGGGCGGGGTTCCGCATTCTGTTTGCTGATTTTTTCTTTGTCATAGCCTGATTCGGCTCTAGGTGGGTAGCTAATCTGCTCTATGACTAAGTCTAGTTAGCTAAAGATCATTAAGCAAGGTGATAGGCTTACACTCAGCCGAAAGGATCAGTGACTAGTACTATCACCAGATGTGTTGTTTCTATCCTAGGTTCCCTACCAGATCCAAGGAAACTCAACAAGTTTTTAGGAAAGGTTCAGAAAATATCCAGAACCAACTATCAGATCCGGATCCGGGGAAAGTCGAAGATTTTCCATATCAATCTCTTGCGGAAATACGAAGAGAGACCCGGAGACAAGGCAGCTCACCTCATGGCAATGGCAGTTGCAGTGGAGACAGAAGTGGGAACCCGCGAGGGCAAGGATTATCCCTTAGTACACCAGGAAACCTATAGGGATGTGCAAGTGAACCCTGATCTGACCTCCCAGGAGAGGGAAAGGATAACCCAGGTTCTCAAGTCTCATAAGGAGATACTGACTGATAAACCAGGACGATGAGGTTGGTTGAGTTCGAGATGACTTTGACCACACAGGAGCCGGTTCGCCAAAAGGTTTACCCAGTGCCATTCTCTAAAGAAAAGGCCCTGGAGGAGGAAATACAAAAATTGCTGGAGGATGACGTGATTGCACCATCCACATCCCCATACAATGCGGGGGTAGTTTTGTTACGCAAACCAAGTGGAGAACACCGGTTGTGTATAGACTACCGACTTCTGAACAGTCATACACAATTTCAGGTGGAACCTTTGCCGAATCCAACTCAGTTATTCGCTAGGCTCCATAAGGCTCGGTACTTTTCGAAGGTGGATCTGAGTCGGGGGTACTATCAGATACCAGTCAAACCGGAGATTCGACCACTGTTAGCTTTCAGTACACCCAGTGGACACTACGAATTCAAGGTCATGCCCTTTGGACTCAGCAATGCACCTAGTGTGTTTACACGCATGATGAGGACTTTACTAGATCCGTTACAGGATCCGTCCATCATCTCATTCATGGATGATATTCTGATTTCCAGTGACAGCTTGGATGACCACTTACAAGCCTTGGAGAGAGTGTTTAATAGGCTCAAGGAAGCAGGGCTTACTGCTCGTCCAACCAAGTGCATGATTGGTTACCAGACTCTGGAATTTCTAGGTCACACCATCACTCCAGGACACATAGTCCCGGAAGAAAAGAACCTGGAGAAAATCAGAAATGCACCAAGGCCAAAAACGAAGAAAGATGTGCGATCTTTTCTCTCGTTGTGTGGGTTCTACCACAAATTTATCCCACATTTCACTGAACTGGGAGCTCCGTTGACGGAAACCTTGAAAAAGGGATTCCCGGACCAAATCATTTGGACACCAGAATGTGAGAATGCCTATAGTCAGTTAAAGGAGGCCTTGGTCAGCAAACCTGTATTACAGCTCCCTGACGTTTCCAAACAATTTGTAGTGAGAACAGATGCGAGTGCGATTGGAATTGGAGCCGCTTTGTTACAGGAAGGAAAAGACGATGCTTCGGTTTTGAAACCTGTGGCATACGCAAGCAAGAAATTACTACAGGCGGAGAGGAATTATTCAACCGTCGAGAGAGAGTGCTTGTCTCTTGTATGAGCAGTGCAAAAATTTCAGCCATATTTGTATGGAGTTAAGTTTCGGGTCCAGTCGGATCATCAGCCCCTGATGTTCCTGGCTACTTCTCAGAAGCTCAACGCACGTTTGATGCGGTGGTCGTTGTTACTTCAACCGTATAATTTCACAGTAGAGTACATTCCTGGGAAGGAAAATGTTGGAGCGGACTTCTTGTCAAGACACCCAGCTCCTGAAGAAGAGGAATGAATCATCTGGATTTAACTAATGGTGGAGAAGAGTGAGATGGACTACTCTCTTAAGAGGGGGCCTATGTCACGAGCTCGCCATGAGTTAACCAGATAATAATACCGACGTTTGCTTGGCGTATATTTTCTAGGCCACAACAGTCGTACTAACAGAGTAAACACAGCTGCACGGGTTACATCGGGGCAGCACATATACACATTTGGTGGTGAGTGAGAATGAATGGATACACCGCGTTGGCAGTTTATAAACATTTAGAATCACATAGCCTTGCCCGGCTCAGTACATGGAACAGCCCTGTCTGTCAGTTATAGTTCCGGACATCAGGCGAAATGGCTGCTGGGATTTTCACCACTGAACAGAAGATTGACAGTTTATCAACAGGTCGGAAGTGCCCGACTAGGGAGAAAACAGTGCATCTGTCAAGTCTTAGTTCCGGAACATCAAGAAGATTGACGGCTGGTTACTGGCAACTGTGTTGGGAGTATACAGGAACTCGCTGGCTTGTTTTGGAGGTCAAAACCAGTGATGACAAATCTAACATTAATGGAGCCAGGGAGGATGGATCCCTGACAGGGGATGATCTGCCAATGTGCCACCTGTATGGGGCATAAAGGATAACGTCACGTGGCCAACTTTGGTAGTTTGCCATATAAACCCGAGTTGGGACCAACTAGGGGGACTTGAAAATGCTCTAGTCGGAGTGCAAAGGCACTGCAGTGCTTAGTGGAAATAATATCTACCGTGTGTTAATTAGTGACTTAATTTTACACGTGCCTATAATGGCAGATGTAGATATGATTGATAGGACTGCAGTAGTGCCATTTAAGGTATAACCTATTATAATATTCGTTCTACTTAATATAGACTGTGGCCTTGTTAAACTATAGTGTGATGATTAGCACTGTTAGTGGAAACTAGTTAGAGTAGAATAGTGATATTAACTCTGCTAGTTAAGAATAGATTAGTGAAGTGTTGATAAGCTTTACTAGTTGAGAATTGAGTAATGAGGGATAATTGGGATCTTCCCGTAGGTGTCCCTGGTGGGCGGGGTTCCGCATTCTGTTTGCTGATTTTTTCTTTGTCATAGCCTGATTCGGCTCTAGGTGGGTAGCTAATCTGCTCTATGACTAAGTCTAGTTAGCTAAAGATCATTAAGCAAGGTGATAGGCTTACACTCAGCCGAAAGGATCAGTGACTAGTACTATCACCAGATGTGTTGTTTCTATCCTAGGTTCCCTACCAGATCCAAGGAAACTCAACAAGTTTTTAGGAAAGGTTCAAATCCAATTCGGAAGAACACCAGTTCAACAATCAATAAAGTTGCATACAGAACGTAACTAAAGCTAGAAGGAAGTTGATTCACCAAAGAGAGTGATGCGTACTGATGCACCACACAGCATCAGACAGTAGTAACGAACTGAAAACATTAAGTCTAATAATTACATAGTGTGATATCTCGTGTAATAGAACACAAGACTGGATACTTGAGGCCAGATAGACACGAGGGAGGATCCAGTACAGTAACAATTAACATTAATCTGTGTACACACTACAAAGGACTTGTGCATTTTTTTATGAACGATAGGAACGGACATTGTGTAGAGTGCAACCGGTCCATGATTAACTGTTTATACCACCGGTGTCTATTTCGGATGTTCATGAAATGGGATTACCAGAGGTCTACAGAGGCAAATCAGTATCCGGCAAGATGGTTTCGGCGCTGGGTGAGAAGTACATGTTCTGACGTAACGTGCTGTGGTCTATCCTTGCTGGGATCAGCTGACTGGGTTGTTGTCTGAGAGTCCGATTCTACACACTTTATAGAACACGTCACACATTTTCTTCACATACACGTCTCATATACGTTACACTTTTCTTTTAATAAATTAATCTTTATTAATCTTTAGAAGCAAGAGTTGTTGAGTATGTTACGTTGGGGAAGTATGAGAAGGGGGCATAGTACGACAGTGAGAGAGTGATAGGAAAAGGTGTCCATAGGCTGATGGAGTGTGTTGGACGGAAGCTGGTGGATTCTCCAGAATATTGAGAGGAAAAAAATATTATAATGTGGGTGTCGACTCTCTTCACTCCAGGGACGACACTGTAAAGGAGGACACGACATACTGAAACATCCAAATATACCAATGTCCGCAAAACAACAGATAATAAACAGCACATTCACACCAACCATGTGATACCAATCTCAAACCTGGACTTTATCCAAATTACAGCTTCGTAAAATCAACACCTGCGAAATAAGATGCCTGAGGAGAGCTGCCAACTTAACAATCCGAGATCGAGTAAGAAATGCTATTATCAGACAGACTGTGGGATCAACACCTTGTGCCACATTTATTGAAAGACAGAAGATCAAGTGGTTTGGCCATGTTATTAGAATGCAACACCAGCAACTACCATCACTGGCCTTACATCAAAGATCATCTGCGACGAGACCACGAGGACGTCCAAGAAGAAAATGGATTGACGACATCAAAGACATTGTACAACCACACGGAATGACCACGAAGCTTGACGACAGAAGTGGAAGATGATGAGGATGCTGATGTTGAGGATGATGATGATGATGATGATGATGATGATGACATTGATGATACTTGTTTATTTCCGGACTTGCACAATGTAATAATAACACTGGGTCGTGAGTGCAGGGAATTGGCAGCGGGCCGCACTGAGTTTGAAGCGCAACAGCTGATCCAAAGTAAGACACATCATCTACACCGAAGGGTCAGTGGTGAGAAACAGACGTAGTGTTGGGTTTTATTGCAAAGGTTAGTGGACGAGTCTTGAAAAAGGAGAGTCTTGCATATGAGACTACAACCTCCAGCATGAAAATGGAGATTTAGGCAGTAACAGCGGCATTCCGTTGGCTAGAGGAGACTACTGCAACACACATTGTATTCATTACGGATTCAGAGAGTATGCTTAGTAAGGTGGAGAAAGGAATGTTTCGTATGGAATGGCTCTCGTCACTTCAGAGGTCACAGATTGTGAGAATTGCATGGATATTTTGCCCTGGCCATGCGGGGGTACGGGGAATGAACAGTCTGATAGGCTAGCAGGGAATGCACCTCTTGGTGGTATCTTGCCTATGGAGAAGGGGGAGGTGGTCGTGCGCTTGTGGGACAAGGTGGAGAAGGCGGAGGAGCAGATTGAGAACCCATATGTGGAAAGAATGAGATTTCGGGGGATCGGCAGGGGTTCTAGAAGAATCTCAAATCTGAGAGGGAAGCCAGGATAACTTTTAATCACATAGCGGTGGGAACGATTAGTAGTATGACTCTTCGCTGGCTGTCGAACGAGGGGACGGAGCACGTATGGGAATGTCCTGAGTGCAGTGATGTCGGTTCTTAACTCAACTCAACTCAACTCAACTTCTTGTCTATTTGATTGTGTACCAGGTTTAATCCAAACCTTATTTTTGTCTTGCACCTAATCAGTTAATGGATTATTTTCCATGGGATGATTAGACGTCTTAAGCGACGTCCCGTATATTCTTCTTCTGCTGCTGCGTTCATCCGGAGTGTTTTTCAGGCGTAATTGTGGTGTTAAGTTGCATGTCCTTCACAGGACCGGCTCCGTGGCTAAAGGCTTGCGAACGCGGTTCGTCAGCCGGGTACCAGGCGTTCGAAGCTCAGCAGCGACCGATTTGTGCAGCAGACCGTGTCGCGTGGTGTTATAACGAGTTGGTTTGGGAGCCGGTCGTTCAGAAAGCAATGGCAAACTACTGAACGTAACACTTGCCCAGTACATCAACAGCAGCTGAAAAATGATGGTGTTGACTGCAACGTCCCGTAAGGGATACACAAAAAATTTTTTTTTAAGTGCGGTGTGTCCGGTTGTGTGCCCTTAGGCCAACACATCAGACTTTGGCGGGCGTTTATTGACCGGGTTAGCTTTCCCGGGTGTCACATATCCGACACGGGCTTATATACAATAGTTTTCACTAAGCAACCCCCTTTAATTTGATATATAATACAACATGTCTGCTACAATGTTAACAACTTTTAAGCCATAACTGTGACACACCCCTACTTCCCATTTGCCGGTATCCATTTTCGTTTGGCTCAATCTTACTTTGTGTCTATCACTAAACACGATGGCCTCTCGGCCTTATGGCCAAGATAATCAATTGACACACAGGGACGAGGGGACCTAATAGGCCGGCTCATCCCATGGCACTTAAATGTTAAATACTGCGAACAGGATTTAGATAAATGAACAGCCAATTACACGCCTTCGAGATATAGGACTAGGTAGAATAGATATCAGACGTATTAGTCACCTATGTTGGGAAAAATAATGACATCAATTAGATACGAAAATAATTACTGATCATCATCATCATCATCATCATCATCATCATCATCATCATCATCATCATCATCATCATCGTCATCATCATCATCATCATCATCATCATCATCATTCTTATCATGTGCTGTGCCAATAAGCGTGGACGGTCATGTTTCGCCATCTCACACGATCACCAGATCAGCTCTGTGTTCGTGTCTCGAACAAGCCACGCAGCCAACCATCTAGATATTTATTTCTTTGCCTTCCTCTCTTTATTTTCCCCCTCAATCTTGCCAGTTTTCACTAAATTCTCCAGTTTATTTCTTCTCATAATTACCCATCACACCTAAATATAAAGAACGGGGTGCGGCAGAGATCCGTGTTGTCCCCAAGCCTGTTAACTTGTACACAGAAAGCACTTGTCAACAAGTTGGAGAACTATCTGGACTGAACATAAACAAGACAATAATAAGTAATCTTAGATATGCTGACGCCACGTTATTACCAGCAGACAGCGAGTGGGAGTTAACGAGATCTCGTGGGACAAGTGAATTGGCGCAGCCAGTAACGTGAATTAGGTCATCATCATTATGTGCCTCACCGATAAGCGCGGGCGGTCAAGGCTCATCTTTTCACATGATCACCACAGTTTTGGATTATGACTGTGTTCATAGTCAAGTGGCTAAGCCATTCAGGCATTCATCACTTTGTCTACCCTTTGCTCTTTTCCCCATAGACCTTGCTAGTTGTCAAAAGTCTTCCAGTTTATTTCTACTCATAATGCGCTCAAAAAGTCTTGACTGTATGCGACTTTTGTCTCGAATCAGTTTACGGTTTTCATTCGTTTCTTGTAGGTCTTGTTCATTGAGCCTGCGCTGTGACGATGGGGTTAAGAAAGCGATTCGCAATCCCGCATACCGCGTACTAAATACAGCTGTGGGCGATTTGGAAGTAGGCAGCCATGCGCTGTATTTCCATACAAAGTATGAGTGCCTTCTTCGCTCAGAAGGCAATGACAAACTACTGAACTTAAACTTGTCAAGAAATCACAAACAGACACAACCCCCCCCCCCCACACACATACACAGACACACGCACACACACACATACACACACACACACACACACACACACACACACACACACAAAGATACGTGGTTGTAACTTTTATGAATGTCAAGTAAAGATCTACACAATAATAATATTAATCACTGTAATAATAATAATAATAATAATAATAATAACAATAATAACTATCATCATCATCATAATAACAATTGTACTACTACTACTACTACTACTACTACTACTACTACTACTACTACTACTACTACTACTACTACCACTACTACTACTACTACTACTACTACTACTACTACTACTACTACTACTACTACTACTACTACTACTACTTACTACTACCACCACCACCACCACCACCACCACCACCACCACCACCACTACTACTACTACTACTACTACTACTACTACTACTACTACTACTACTACTACTACTACTACTACTACTACTACTACCACTACTACTACTACTACTACTACTACTACTACTACTACTACTACTACTACTACTACTACTACTACTACCACTACTACTACTACTACTACTACTACTACTACTACTACTACTACTACTACTACTACTTACTACTACTACCACCACCACCACTACTACTACTACTACTACTACTACTACTACTACTACTACTACTACTACTACTACTACTACTACTACTACTACTGCTACTACTACTACTACTACTACTACTACTACTACTACTACTACTACTACTACTACTACTACTACTACTACTACTACTACTACTATTACTACTATTACTACTACTACTACTATTACTAATAATAATAATAATAAAATAACATTAAGAATATTGTTCTTGAAGCTGACATATCTATATCTATAAAACAAAGTGTATGTATGTAAATATGTAAATATGTATGTCCTTTATTTGTTCGCGAACGGCCCATCCGATTGAGATGAAATTTTCTACACACCTTCCTTTCATTCCAGAGCTGTCAACTGTCATAGTTTTTTTTTCTTCTTCCTCCTCCTCCCTCCTCCCCTCCCAAAATACGTACGTAAATATATGATGATGATGATGAAAGAATCCCCGAACAAAACGCTAGGGAAAGGGAAGAAAATGACGTGACTACACAGAATCGTCACACGGCAATCATCATCATCAAGTGCCGTGCCGGCTGGCGTAGGCGTTCATGGCTCTCCGTAGATCTCAGCCTTTGGTTTTTTGGATCAACTCTGCTGCTGATATTCCTCCATGCCACGGCAATTCTCCTCCTTCTCCTCCTTCACCCTCCTCATTCTCCCTCTTCCTCCTCCCTCTTCCTTCTCCCTCCGCCTCCTCCATCCTCCTACTCTCTCCTCCTCCTCCCTCCTCCTCCCTCCTCCTCCCTCTCCTCCTCCTGCTCCCTTCTCCTCCTGCGTTCTCCTCCTCCCTCCTTCTCCCTCCTCCTCCCTCTTCTTCCTCCCTCCTCCTCGCCTCCTCCTCCACACTACTCCTCCCTCCTCCTCCTAATCCCTCCTCCTCCCTCCTATTCCTCCCTACTCCTCCTGTCTCCTCCCTCCTC
Source organism: Cepaea hortensis (assembly GCA_963921405.1). NCBI lineage: Eukaryota > Metazoa > Mollusca > Gastropoda > Stylommatophora > Helicidae > Cepaea > Cepaea hortensis. Next base: position 23,002,629 of record OY992891.1, read on the forward strand.
CTTCCTCCTCTTCCCTCCTCCACCTCCCTCTTCCTCCTCCCTCTTCCATTTACCCAAGACAGACAGACAGTCAGACAGATAGTCGGGAACGGGATCTTATATGACTACTTATATAATTTAAATGAGATGCTCTCCACCATGGGCTGGGCCGGGTCAGACAGACAGACAGACAGATAGATAGATAGACAGACAGACAGACAGACAGACAGACAGACAGACAGACAGACAGACAGACAGACAGACAGACAGACAGACGGGAACGGGAACTTATATGACTACTTATTTGAATTAAATGAGATTCTCCCCACCAGGAGTTGGGCGATGCCGGGCCGGGTCAGACAGACAGACAGATAGATAGTCGGAACGGGAACTTATCTGACTACTTATATGAATTAAATGAGATTCTCCCCATCAGGGTCTGGGCGAAGCCGGGCCGGGTCAGCTAGTATACTATAAAAACAAATTAGAATGTGGAAATCCAAAGAAATAGTGAATGACAACAACAAATATAATTTAAATGGTAAAATATGTATATATTATGAAAGAGACACAGCTACGCTGACTGCATATAGGAAAAAAAAATCACACAATCAAATACAGAGGTTCTAGAAAGACTGAGAACGAACGAACGAATGAACTTTATTTTCAAAGGGTCACAGATTGGACACGCAGGCCCGTCTTATGTTCGGCGCTTCTAATCACTCATCTTTCGTTCATCAATTATCTATTGTGCATGTTACATTCACATAGAGGAGAAAAACTGTCAAATAAATGCTGTAAACATAAACAATACATATTATAATGTTAAGAGACAGAAACAGAGGCAAGTTCAATATTTCTGCCACATTAAAAGACTTAGCACTCTTTTAAAACCATACCGTGGAGTAAGGTTGAAGGCAAGCCATCAAGAGGTAGACAAAGATACAAGTGGGAAGATAACAACATCAAGAGATGCACTAACAGCAATCTGCCAGAATGTACAGTCAACGCGAGAGACAGACAGTGTTGGAGATCCATTGCAGTCAACCTTCACTGTGGCAACGACACCTGATTGATTGCATATGATTGGATATGAAGATTTGGTTTTATAGAAGAGTGCTGACAGTTCATTAGACAGTGAACATGAGCAATCTGGACATTTTGAGGGGGGATCAACCGCAAAGACAACATATCACACACATCAGAAAGACGCAGTCATCGTTTTTGGGCCACTTTATGAGAAGACAACAACTGGAACTTGTTATGACAACCGGAAAGATTTGTTGAAAGAGAGGTAGAGGAAAGGCAGCGAGAGGACATTCCTGGCAGTCTTATGTCATGGCATGGGAGGGAGTCAACACACGAACTGATCCCCGCCGTCGGAGGTTGCAATTTATGGAGAAGCATGATCACCCACGCCAGTCGGCAAGGCACTTGATGATGATATGTTTTGGGGCGCTCACTCGCTTTGAACTCAAGCGTAGCCCATTCACAATATTTATAGTATTGCTTGACTGCATTTTGCGTGTGGATTAGCTTTCCCTATTAACAGTGTCCATCGCCTTCAGGAGAACCCACTCCGAATTCAGAGGTACTTGTAATTTACGTCCCCAAGTCAAGGACGACAGGTCAACATTTTAGTCCAGCTGTCTGGTGTAGGGGTTGAACCGCTAACCTCTGCATCAGCACACCGGATGTTTAAGAACACGTTCTTACCCATTCGGCCATGCGGACCTGCTGATCATGATATGACCTCGCGGTGATATTTGGAAAAATGGAAAATAGTGAAGTGATAGAAAGTAATAGGCCACGATAGTGAAGTATGGAGATGCTGGCCAAGAATGCCGGATTATCCTTCGGGAGACCCGGGTTCGAATCCTCGGTAAAGTATGGATGTTTTTCTGTCGTGGGCAAAAATAAAACCCTAACCTGCACAGTTCGCGGCGACTGCCTAGCAAGGCGGCCTGAATTTCCCAGGCTCAATACCCCTTGCCATACACCGCAAGATAGTATATAGGCAATAAATGACAGTTTTGTTTGACAGTGAAGAATGGACAAGAAAGTATAACACGAGAGATAGGATAGTGGAGAGATTAAATATATAGTTAGTTGCATACCTCCAGATCTCTCCTCTCTCTCTCTCTCTCTCTCTCTCTCTCTCTCTCTCTCTCTCTCTCTCTCTCTCTCTCTCTCTCTCTCTCTCTCTCTTCCCCCCCCCCCCCATACAGTGATAATATTTTCAGAAGTGTAGAAGATATGAGAGGAATCACTGTCGGGGGAAATAACATCGATAACATTAGATATGCGGGGACGCAGAGGTGTTTCCAAGGCACCAGGGCCGGGTTATATACTGGTCAAGACCTATTGACGCGTCCTCGTCGAGCGTCCTGGGCAACAGGTCCCTTCGGGGTCCTGGCTAAGGTCAGTAGGATCACCGATTCCTCCGAAGTCGGAGAGTGTCTGCCTGTACGGTGAGGAACCACCAGTCTGCACACCAATAAGCCAGACATGGGACAACGGATACTCACGCAAACCTCAAGTCCTGTATGACATCACACTGATGTTGGACAACAGGATGCCTTCATCCGACATACAGGACTTCAAGCCAACGAACACAAGCAAGCAAGCAAGCAAGCAAGCATTAGATATGCGGATGATACAGTAATACCTTGCAGTGTCGAAGTAAAGCATACACAGAGGGATGTGCCTGTTAGTGGGCAATCCGGAGATATTCAGTGGGCATATGTTTTGAATAGCTAATCAACATTGGGGGACGAAACATCAATAACATTAGATATACGGATGATACAGTATTGATTGCAGACAACGAGCAGGATCTGTAACATTTATTAGATGCGGTTGTTGCACACAGTGAACAGCTAGGATTAGAATTAAATTGTAAGAAGACACAGATTAAGGTCGTCACCAGGAAGAAGAAAATACTACAATGTAGTATACAAATAAATGGGCATATTCTTAAATAAGTAAATCGGTGTAATTATCTCGGAACAGTCATAACATCTAATGGGAGTTACCTTAAAGAGATTAGAACAAGAATCGCCATAGCAAAGGTAGCCTTCTGCAAGATGGAAAACATACTAACCAATAAAAAGATGTCATTTGCAACGAGAAAAAGAGTGTTGAAGTGCCATATAGAACTGCACTTCTAGATAGTTATGAAGCGTGAACAATGAGCAGACAGGCTGAAAAACACCTGATGGCTGTGGAAATGAAGTATCTGAGGAAAATGCAAAGAATACCTTGACAGTAAGAAAAACCAATGACCACGTCATAAAGAAACAAATGAAAACTGTAAACTGATTTAAGAAAGTAGACGTAGTCAGTAAAAATAATTTTGAACACGTTATGAGAAGAAATAAATTGGAGAACTTGGTGACAACTAGCAAGATTGAGGGGAAAAGAACAAGGGGAAGGCAGAGAAGCTAATACAGTGGTACCTCGGGTTACGAACTTAATTCGTTCCAGAACTCGGTTCGTAACCCGAAACGTTCGTAGCCCGAAACATTGAAATCAATGAAATAAAGGCAATCTGTTTTAAGATAACAGAATCGTTCTTTTTTATAAGCATCCGGTCGTTTACTTGAAAAAATTCAAAGAATACGTGTACTTCACATATTAAATTAAGAGAAAGAAAACAACCAAATGAATTAAATGTAAAATAAATTTAAAAAATTAAAATAAAAAAAAAAGATTTAGCCTATCTTTATTACCAAGAAAACGATCATGGAAAATTTCTCACTTTCTTTGTTATTCTGAATCATTAGTTTCAACGGTATATTGTCGCTGTTTCTTGGCAGCCGACTGGGAATCTTTCTGCACCAAGAAACTATCAACGGAAATTTGTCGCTTCCTTTACTGGAGAATCTTTCTGAAGTGGACCATCGTGGGCACTCTTCCGAATTCCGGTCCCAAATAGTTCTGCAGTGAATAAGTTGTCGACTTTTAAGCGACTTATTTTTTTAGTGTTAGTTATATAAAATTATTCACTGCAGAACTATTTGGGACCGGAATTCGGAAGAGTGCCCCATCGTGTTATTATTCATCATGTTTATTGCCCTGTTAGCAACAAGTTTGTTTGGATGATGGTTCACAATGAAGTCTTCGGCGTCTGCCCACTTACTGCAAATTTCTTTCATCCTGACAGTTGAAAAGGTCACTGACTCCTCATCATCGGACGACTGCTCTCCCTTTAATGTCTTTAGCTGTTCATTCTGACGATGGGGCGCAGAGGTGTTGCCAAGGCACCAGGGCCGGGTTATATACTGGCCAAGACATATTGACAGCGTCCTCGCCGAGCGTCCTGGGCAACAGGTCCCTTCGGGGTCCTGGCTGAAGTCAATAGGATCGCCGATTCTTCCGAAGTCGGAGAGTGTCTGCCTGTACGGCGAGGAACCACCAGTCTGCACACCAATAAGCCAGACATGGGACAACGGATACTCACGCAAACCTCAGGTCCTGTATGACATCACACTGATGTTGGACAACAGGATGCCTTCATCCGACATACAGGACTTTGCGTTGGAGCTCAAGCCAATGAACACAAGCAAGCAGCATTCTGACGATCCACAAGCTCATCTGTAGTACTGTTTGTACTGTACACGTTTGTCTTTTACGTTACCTCTCTCTCTCTCTCTCTCTCTCTCTCTCTCTCTCTCTCTCTCTCTCTCTCTCTCTCTCTCTCTCTCTCTCTGTGTGTGTAACCCATAAGTGCTCCGTTCTACTCCTAACTCAAGCCTGTGTCCAGAAAATCTCAGCTCAGTGCACGAACTCCGTAGCATCGGCGAGGATCCTAAAATACTTTGGGTAGATTTTTAACTCGAAATTTTGCCCGGGCGGCGCCGTTAGGTTACTCTTTTTTTTTCGATTTCCAACTGCCATGGGATTTTGTACGTGTGCAACAATACACACGGGCGTCCGATCTCACTACTCAGAGAACAGAGGAAATTTTGTTACCAGAAGTCCACGTGAAAAAATCCCGGGTCCTCACCGGGGCCTGAACCCGGGACCCCCAGCACTCGAGGCGGACACCATACCTCGAGACCACGCAGCCACTTGGTTAAATGTACTGGACTCATATTTGTATAACCCAATCAACACTCTGTGTGAGATGTTATCAGTGACACGTCGGTCGAATTTACTTTCCAATACATTTACTGGTACCCATTCTAAGCTTATAATAAGTAATAATGTGAGAGATCACAGAGAAGCCGGGAATACTAATCGGAGGTTATAATACAGGGTGTATTTTTAACGACTGTGCAGTGTTTGAAAATATTGCCGGTCCAAGTTTTGTATTTACCCTCTGTAAAGTTCATGCGAAATAAAAGGTATATACAAAACTTGGACCGGCAATATTTTTAAACACTTCACAGTTATTAAGAATACACACTATATAAACCAGTGGTTCTCATCCGGTGGGGAACCCCCCCCCCCCCCCCCCTCAGGGGGGAATTTAAGATTATTTCAAGATCGCATTAATACAAGAACCAGTTACTTGATATTGTTTTTCCCTCTAAATTGATCTAAATTGACTAATGAAGTTAGTTTTATAACGTAAGTAGACCCGAAAATCACGTTTTATGTAGATGTCTAGACTTGTTCTAGTATGTGTTATTAAATTTCGCTTCCATTTTTATGTAAGGGTGGAGGGGGGATTTATAGGGAGGAAATATAAAAGGGGGGGGGGGATGACGTTCTGAACATGTGGTAAAGGGGGGCATGGGCCAAAAAAGGTTGAGAACCACTGATATAAACAATACTCGCTATTTAGATGACACAGAATTGGTGGCCGATAATGCAAAAGAAAAGATCTACACCAGTTGTTGGACATTGTAGTCACGGAGAGTGAAAAGAAAGGACTCTCCTTGAATATCAAGGAAACAGTAACAATGGTGATATCAAAGAAAAATGTAATATCAAAATCAATCAATCAATCATGTGCCATGCCGGGAAGCGTGGGCGGTCATGACTCGCCATCTCACTCGATCACCAGCGTTGTGGATCAGCTCAGTGTTCCTGTCTTGTCCATGCCATGTGGCCAAGCCATCCAGATATTTTCCCTCTCTGTCTTCTTCTTGGTCTATTCCCTTCGATCTTGCCAGTTGTCACTAAGTTCTCCAATCCATTTCTTCTAATAACATGTCCTAAAAATTTTGACTGTCTACGTCTAATTTCTCTAATCATTTTACGATTTTCATTTGTCTCCTGTAGTACTTGGTCATTGGTTTTTCTGTCTGTCCATGGTATTCTTTGCATTTTCCTCAGAAACCACATTTCTGCAGCCATCAGATGTTTTTCAGCTTGACTGCTCATTGTACAAGCTTCACATCCATACAAAAGAACAGGCTCTATGTATCCTCTCAACACTCTTTTTCTCGTTTCAATTGACATCTTTTTATTGGTCAAAATGTTTTTCACCTTGCTAAAGGCTACTTTCGCCATGTCAATTCTTGTTCTGATCTCTTCAAGGTATCTCCCATCAGATGTTATGACTTTTCCGAGATAATTGTACCGATTCACTTGTTGAAGACTATTCCCATCTACTTGTATATTACATTGTGGCACTTCGTTCTTCCTAGTGACGACCATAACCTGTGTCTTTTTATAATTGAATTCTAACCCCAGTTGCTCACTATGTACAACAACCGCATCCACTAATTGTTGCAGATCCCGCGCATTGTCTGCAATCAATACTGAATCATCTGCATATCTAATGTTATTGATGTTTCGTCCCCCAATGCAGATTCTATTTATATCCTCTACGTTTCTGAAAATATTTTCACCGTACAGGGAAAAAAGATCTGGAGACATTATACATGACTGCCTAACACCCCTCTTAATAGGCTGATATTGACCCACTTCATTATCAATCCTTATGGCAGCTTGTTGTTTCCAATATATGTTTTGTCTTTCCCATCAATTTGTAGATCTGCAAGCATATCCACCATGTTGACATGTCTAACTCTATCAAAAGCCTTTGTATAGTCAATAAAGCAAAGATGCATATCCTTGTTTACTTCTATAGCACGTTCAATAACTGTTCGCAGCATATACACAACTTTTACTGTACCCTTTCCTTCTACAAACCCGCACTGTTCTTCCCCTATTTCAGGTTGTATCTTCTTCCTCACTCTTTGCATGATAATTCTTAGCAAAATCTTTGTGATGTGACTCATTATACTAATTGTTCTATGTTGATCACATTCCAAGGTTCCTGATTTCTTTGGGATTGCAATAAATACAGAGTTACATAATTCAGACGGTAATATCCCCAGTATCATATAATGTGTTCAGCATTCTGGTGACTTGCTCTAGTCCAAATTCTTCTAAAGCTTTAATAATTTCTGTTGTGATGTTATCTGCACCGGGGGCCTTGACAGCTTTCATATGCTTAAGAACATTTCGAACCTCCATCTCCAAAATTGGTTGTCCTTCATTATTAAATATAATATCATACTGTTCCTCTCTGTTATCACCATAAAGGTGTTTCACATAATCTGTCCATACATGTAGAATCTGATCTTTTTCTATTATGATTTTGCCATCTTCAGTTTTTAGACACCCGGTTGATGTACTTGTTCTTTTATTAGTAAGTTCCTGAATTCTTTTGTGCATTAATTTGGTATTTTGACTGTTGTGTTGGTTTTCAATTTCTAAGCACGTTTCCTCAAGCCATGCTTCTTTTGCCTCCTTACATAATATTCTGACTTGTCTGTGAATATCTTCATATTTGGCAGAATTATTTTTGTTGAGTCTTCTTGTTTCCATTATATGTAAAATTTCTTCAGTCATCCATTTCTTACGACCCACCTTCTTTAATTTTGGAATAGTTATTTCTGCAGCCAAACTGATTGAATTTTTCAACGTTTCCCCATTGATCAACCACATCCTGGTATAGGATCTCTAGATCAGAAAATATATCAAATCTGTTCTGTACTTCTATGTTGAATTTGTTTTGTATTTCCTTGTCATTACTCAATGTACACAAATCATATTTAGTGTTTCCTGTTATATACTTGACTTTCTTCAACTTTATCCTCAATGTTCCTGTGAGTAATCTGTGGTCACTATAACAATCAGCACTAAGAACTGTTTTTGCTATTGTTAGCGCGTTTCTAAATCTTCTGCTAAACAGAATGTAGTCAATCTGGTTTCTAATCCTGCTATCGGGGCTCCTCCATGTCCATAATCTTCTAGGGTGTTGCTAAAACCAGGTGTTTCTTACAATAATTTCCTGTTCTTCTGCCCACACTACGAGTCTGTATCCTCTTTCATTTCTCTCTCTTAAACCATAGTTTCCTACTGTGTATCTATCACCTTGATTTCCTACTTTTGCATTGAAGTCCCCTATTATGATGTTTATTTCTGAATTTTTACATTTCTTTAAAGCAGACACTATGTCATTATAAAATTCCTCTACACTATCTTCACTGGATTCTTCTGTTGGGGCATATAATTGAATAACATGTATGCTAAAAGGCCTGCCACTTAATTTAATTAGTAGAACTCTGTCCGACACGGCCCAATATTCTTGAACATATTTTGATGTTTTCCGGTCCAAAATAATTGCCACTCCCCTTTGTCGATCTTCACCTCCAGAATAAATAATCTTAAAATCTTCATCTATCTTGATACCTGCTCCTGTCCATCTGGTTTCGCACATTCCTAAAATATTAATTTTTTCTCTTTCAATTTCTTGTTTATGTTCTCTAATTTTTCGTCGTCGTTTAACGTTCTAACGTTCCATGCTGCTAATTTTAACGTCTCTGTCCTTGTCTTGCGATGATCAGTCTTTAGGCGAATCATAATGTACTAGGCACTTTTAAAGAGGTAGTTTGCCGTTGCTTTCCTGTATGGCAGTGACCGTACTGGTCGGGTCACCGCAGCCATTGACTCGAGAAAGAGCTCCTCTGCCTGCCGTCGTGAAACTTGAGACCATAACCAACAAATATCTGTCGGCTGCCCTCAAATTTCATCCACCACCTGCCTTCATTGGCTTCTTTTGAACACTTGCAATAAACGGATATGAAATAACACCACATAATCCATAGGAAAAACACTAAAACAGCGTAATCCCGAAAAATAAATGCGTCACGTCGTCGCCATTTTACCGGAACCCAAATACCAAAATGTGAAATGAAAATAAAAGGGACAATTCTTAACGAAGTGGATAATTTTAAATACTTGGGTGAGTTTATAACATCAGATGAAAGATGCATAACAGAGATTAAGAGCAGAATAGGGCAAGCAAAGGCTGCATTTCAGAAAATGAAATGTATCTAATGCAATTAGTCACTATCATTGAATGTAGGAAAGAGAGTGCTGAAGAGCTATATAGAACCAGTTTTGCTGTATGGCAGTGAATCTTGGAATGTAGATGAACACATTAGGAAGAACTTGGAAGCAAAAGAGATGTGATTCCTGAGACGAATGTTGTTATTTTCTTGGACTTTCAGAATAACTAACAATGATTGCCTGAAAGAGGCTAATGAAACTAGAACATTATATTCAACAATAAGAAAGAGACAAACAGCTTTCTTTGGTCATGCAATGAGAAGAGAGGTATTGGAGAACATCGTGACGACTGGAAAGATCGAGGAAAAGAGAAGCAAAGAGAAATGATGCAAGATGGAATGAGACGGTGGCATGGAGGAATTAGCAGGATTGATCCAGAACACCAAAGACCGAGATTTGTGGAGACATGAACGCCTACGCCAGCTGGCATTCCACTTGATGATGCTGATTCTAGACTTGATCGACTTGGGAGCCCTAGTAAATATTAAAAATCCTCAATCGCATGGATTCGAACCCACAACCAGAGGACCGAGAGGGCAGAGTTTTGTAACTAAGCCATTGTGGCTGACTCATTTGTACAATGTACAATTATTTCTTTGGAAACACTTTGATTAAGTTAAGGGACTGAATCGTTGTTTTACATGAGCATTGATGAACAATAGAAGCCATTACAGTTACCTCCCTTCTGTTATTTGTTTGGTTTTAAAATTCCCAGAAGCATGTGCAAATTTGTGGCTTACCATCAACATGGAGAACACGAGGTGTGTACCAATTATAGTTTCTTCTTCTTGTCTGTCTCCATTTTCTTTGTGAAGTGTGTGTGTGTGTGTGTGTGTGTGTGTGTGTGTGTGCGCGCGTGTGTGTGTGTGCGTGTGTGTGTGTGTGTGTGTGGAAAAAAGGGGTGAAAAAGGGGGGGGGGGATGTGAAGATCTTCTATGCACACTTCTTTTAGTTTTATTGTTTGCATATCCTCTACAGGACATTGCTGTCACCATCAGCATCTTTCAGCTGATTGTTGATTTCTTTGGCAAGATTACGCTCAGTAGTTAGCCTTTGTTTTCTGAGCGGCCGGCTCACATACCCCGTAAGTTACCGACGCGATTCGAACCATTGCTGATTCTTACCGTCGACACGTTACTTACGAGAGTATACGAGTTTACGGAGAAAAGTCGCTAACCTCTAGGCCAGGAAGCCGGTACTTCTTTTAGTGCTATTTGTAAATTATTATTGTTTCTCTAATGTTGGTTTTGATACCATCACCCTATCTTTTACGCAGTCTTCCCCTTGCTCTGTGTATAGTATATTTCTTGAATGAGGCTCTTTTTGGTAGATGACACCCTGGCATCCCTGTGAGGTGACCAAACCAGTTAATCTGTTCTTTAATGAAGTGCATGACTGGGTAAATATTAGCATCGAGTCAGCTGTATACTGAACCAACCATCTTGGTGAATGGTGGGAAACTGTGGATAGATCAAGTACCTCGGCTCCACGCTGTCTCGGAGTGTCTACAAAGACGTTGAGTTGAGTTGAGTCAAGAACCGACATCACTGCACTCAGGACATTCCCATACGTGCTCAGCCCCCTTGTTCAACAGCCAGCGAAGAGTCACACTACTAATCGTTCCCACCGCTATCTGATTAAAAGTTCTCCTGGTCTTCCATCTCAGTTTTGAGATTCTTCCAGAACCCCCGTCGATCCCCCGCAATGTCATTATTTCCACATATGGGTTCTCAATCTGTTCCGCCACCTTCTCCACCTGGTCCCACAAGCGCACGACCACATCCCCCTTGTCCATAGGCAAGATACCACCAAGAGGTGCATTCCCTGCTAGCCTATCAGTCTGTTCATTCCCCCGTACACCAGTTTGGCCAGGGCAAAATATCCATACAATTCTCACAATCTGTGACCTCTGAAGCGACGAGAGCCATTCCACACGAAACATTCCTTTCTCCACCTTGCTAAGTATACTCTTTGAATCCGTAATGAATACAACGTATGTTGCAGTAGTCTCCTCTAGCCACTGGAATGCCGCTATTACTGCCTCCACCTCCACTCTCATGCTGGAGGTCGTAGTCTCATATGCCAGGCTCCCCTTTTTCAAGACTCGCCCATTAGCCTTTACAATAAAGTTTCTCACCACTGACCCATCGGTGTAGATGACTATGTCACCTTGATGTGTGTTGCTCTGGATCAGCTGTTTCACTTCAAACTAAGTGCGGCCAGCTGCCCATTCTCTGCACTCACGACCCAGTGTTATTATTACATTGTGCCAGTCCGTCATGTCATCCGGAACTTCAACCCTCTCTCTTTCACGTTTGATGGTCTCTAGATCGCACACCTGACTTATAGAAAGTTCTGCCTGTCAGGCGATGACATCAATAGCGGAATCTCTAAAGCCAGCTGTATGGTCGGCAGACTGAATACCAACGTTTGGTATCGAACTGCCCCAGTCTGCACACTAGACTAAAGGTATACATAGTTACAGTGCTTCTAGTGCTGTTGTATGCTTGCGAAACACAGACTGTATGTATCGTTATCATGTGCCATGCTGATAAGCGTGGGCGGTCATGTTTCGCGATCTCAAAAGATCGTCAGAACCGTGGATCAGCTCTGTGTTCTTGTCTCGACAATGCCACGTGGTCAATCCATCCAGATATTTCCTTCTTTGCTTTTCCCTTGTTCTTTTCCCCTCGATCTTGCCAATTGTCACTAAGTTCTCTAATTTATTTCTTTTTACCAGGTGTCGAAAAAATTTGACTGTCTTCGTCGAATCTCTGTAATCAGTTTACAGTTTTCATTTGTTTCTTGAAGGACCTGGTCATTGGTTTTGCTGTTTGTCCATGGTACTCTTTGCATTTCCCTCAGAAAGCACACATAAATCACGTAAAGAAGCTCAAACACTTCAGTACAGTAAGTAAAAGAAAGATCTTGAACATCCGGTGGAAAAACATTATCCCCTTTCTAGACATAAGCTGAATCCCCAGAATCGATACAATCCTTTGGAAGATGTTAGTATACAGGAGATGGATGATCACTCAGTCATCATCATAATCATCATCATCATAATCATCATCATCATCATCATCATCATCATCATCATCATCATCATCATCATCATCATCATCATCATCATCATCATCATCATCATCATCATCATCATCATCATCATCAATCATCATCATCATCATCATCATCATCATCATCATCATCATCATCATCATCATCAATCAATCATCATCATCATCATCATCATCATCATCATCATCATCATCATCATCATCATCATCATCATCATCATCACCATCACCACCATCACCATCATCATCATCATCATCATCATCATCACCGCCATCATCACCATCACCATCATCATCATCATCATCATCATCATCATCATCATCATCATCAGCATCAGCATCATCATCATCATCATCATCATCATCATCATCATCATCATCATCATCATCATCACCATCATCACCATCATCATCATCATCATCATCATCATCATCATCATCATCATCATCATCATCATCACCATCACCATCATCATCATCATCATCATCATTACCATCACCATCATTACCATCACCATCACCACCACCATCACCATCACCACCACCACCACCACCACCACCACCACCACCACCACCACCACCACCACCACCACCACAACCACCATCACCATCATCATCATCATCATCATCATCATCATCATCATCATCATCATCATCATCATCATCATCATCATCATCATCATCATCATCATCATCATCATCATCATCATCATCATCATCATCATCATCATCATTGTCAGAGTCTCACCCAGAGTTATAACGCGTTGTCTGCACCAACGCCCGATAATGCAACGCTGATGTATTATAAGCACTACAGCTATAACGCGGCGTCTTCAACAACGCCAGGCAATCAACGCTGAGCGATACTAAGCAGTCGGCAGTCAGCTGGAACACAGCGTGAACATTGAGGGGTCACGCGGGCTGACTCGAGCACAACTGTGGTGTGTGCTGAAAGTCCAGCCAGACTAGGCTTGGGGGCCGTAACGGACTGACGTGTGAAAGCGGCTTGAGAGTTTTATGCATGTCTTGCGAGCTAGCCTGTATGACCGTTGGAGATGGAACGCCTGTCTGTGTGACTTGTAAGTGGAGTGCATTGATGTATTATTATATTGATGTATTGATTGCTTGCATGTATAATCTATTGGATATTGTGAATTGTGATTGCGCGAAGCTTGTATTGTTTCTGATGTGTGCAGTGCGCGAATAAATAGCGCGAATTATATTATCGGCTGTTAGCCTCGTGTTATTTGATAAGCATAGTTAGTATCACACTTGTCAAGATACGAGCCATAATTCTTGCCCTAAGCAAGACTTTGACAAGTGCGAACGTGGGGTCTACGTTCTCATTAGATTTGAACCGTGAAATACGAAAAATCGAGTGTTAAATAATTGTAAACATGGCGACGGTTGTCGAGTTTTTTTTTTTTTGGTGTGAATCAATTATTGGTATAAAGTGCGAGTTTTGAACAAATGCGAGCGTGTAGGGTATAATTTAACAGATAAATACCATCTTTCGAGTTAATTTATCGAAACTATAAGTGCGTTTTTGGACTTAATAAATTTCAACCGAGTTATTAAAGTGATAAAAACAAAATGGCGGCCATGTCCTTGAATGTCATTGAGTAGAAGTAGTGTTAGCGGAACGTTTGGAAAGTGTGAAAAGAGAGTTGTTGAGTGTGGTGATACGACTAACAACAATACTTGACGACATACAAACCTACAAAAACTTAAGTGACATTACATACACCACACACTTGCACATGTTCTAATTTCTCTTGCTCCAAAAATAACAGGTTGTTTGGTGTCATCTACACCTGTCCCTTGTATACTCCGAAATTTTTTGGTCGACCTGAATTAAAACCCAGTGTGGTTTCGGGCAGTACTGAGCAGGCATTGTCCGACACATTGTCTCAGGAGTACTTGAGTATAAATTTTTTTTTCTCTTCCTTATATTTTCGTTCAGCAGGCCTAAACATAAGCTGTAATATTAAGTACTGTAAACTTTTGAACTTAAATTACTAACAACGTTATTAATTTTGTGTCTATCGATTTCATCATACATTTTGTTCATCATGTCTAGTTTAAACGAGTACATCGAAATGGGTTTAAAGATGAACCTTTCTGGTGAAGAGTTAAGAGCCTGGAGTGAGAAAAAGTTTGCAGAATACAAGGTTAATGAACGTGATGAGAGAGCAGCCGAAAGATCTCTTAAACAGGCAGAATCAGATACTGCTTTGAAACTTAAACAGGCAGAATCAGATACTGCTTTGAAACTTAAAGAGGCAGAGTCAGAAGCTGCTTTAAAACTTAAGCAGGCAGAATCAGATACTGCTTTAAAACTTAAACAGGCAGAGGCAGACGCTGCTTTAAAACTTAAACAAGCAGAAACAGATGCAGAAATAAGAAAAGCTGAAATTTTAGCCCGGAATGAAGAGCTTGAAGTACAGCTAAAAATTGAACAGCTGAAAGCAGAAACTTCCAAAGAAAAGGAAGATAGAAAAGCTTACAAAGACCAGCCATATAAGAAGTACCAAGGGCTGATTAAAGGTTACACCACAGGTGATTGCATAGCAGCTTTCACCCAAAATTTTGAATGTATTATGGATCATTACCAGATCCCAAAGTCAGAATGGAGTATAATATACATGAGAAGTCTTTCTGGAGAACCTCTGAAAGTGATAGAGTCGATTCCAAATGACCTGAAGAAAGATTATCATTATATTAAGACAAAAATTATGCCTCATTTTCTGCTAGATGAAGCAGGCTACAGAGAACAGTTTGGTAAATTGTCTCCTAAACCAACACAAACGTTCTCTGATTACATCTCAGAAATACAGAATATTTTTTCTAAGTGGCTGTCGGCAGCCAAAGTGAATGGTAATTTTGACAAATTGACAGACCTTATTTTGAGAGATAAAATTATCACATCTCTCCCACCTCCATTTTCGAAATTTCTATTAGAATGTCAGTGTGAAAGTGTACAACAGATTGAAAGTCGTGGCTCAGGTTATTTTTCAGCCAATAAGCAATGTTTCATTACTGGTTTGACTAGCACAGACTTTGTAGCAGCCGCTACATATGATAGATCTAAGTCAGTGCCCTACAACAAACAAAAGCCCTATAGGCAATCTACTGAACAGCTTAACAAATGCAAATATTGTCATTTGTCACACCACGAAACTGATATGTGTGACCAACATCCTGGTTACATGTCGTACTTACAAAACTACATAGCGAAGCAAGACAAAGAAAGAAAGATATACAGACGGAACACCAAATGCTTCCTTTGTAAGGCGTTCGGCCACTGGCGGAAAGATTGTAATGCCAAAGCTATGTCCAGAAAGGCGAATGCAGCCATAATTGATAGTTCTTCATCAGAAGATGAAAGTATAGAAGATCACCCGGTAAACGCAGCACATTCTATTGATGTGTTTCAACACGACAAATGTACTATCTGTGATCAATTTCATGAGGATGGCATTTTGACATGTGGTCATTCCATTCCTGTTACAAATGAGGAAGCCAATTTAGTAGTCAACTCCCAAGGGAAATTAAATATCCACCATGGGTATATTAACGGCAGAGCTGCCACCGTTTTACAGGATAGCGGCAGTACCCTCATTGGCATTAAGAGAGACTATATCTTACCATCACAATATAGTGGTAAATATGTTACATGCAGAACTTTCTCTGGTAACATCGAGAGATACCCGCTTGCATGGGCATACATAAGTACACCATTCCTCACCGGAAAGGTCAAATGCGCAGCATTGACCAATCCTTGTTGCGATGTCATCATTGGTAACCTTCCAGAGGTGAATGATATGCCACATGACGGTATTATATCCACTGTCACTTGTAACATTGATAATACCATTTCACCACCATCACAAATCACCATTCATGATGTATTACCACCTGTAAATGAATGTATGTATGCCAATTCGGCAATATCATCACAGGAATGTAGTTGTGTAAATGTAACACCAAGTTGTAATGTACATGATAACCTTGATAATACAAATGCAGTAACCAGATAAACTGCTCAAATGCAAGATCGAATCGATCAGACAGAGGCTTTACAGCTAATAAGCCCAGTTGTAACATCTCCTGAAACAACCAGGGAGAAATTTATAACAGCTCAAAAAGC
Organism: Cepaea hortensis; assembly: GCA_963921405.1. NCBI lineage: Eukaryota > Metazoa > Mollusca > Gastropoda > Stylommatophora > Helicidae > Cepaea > Cepaea hortensis. The sequence goes on from OY992891.1 coordinate 23,019,150, forward strand.
TGATCGATCGTTGCAAAAGTATTTTAAATTAATAGGCTAAAAGCCACGAGTAGCAAAGAACGCTAAATAGTATTTTGCTCTGAAAAACGGAATTCTGACACGGTACTATACCAAAGGTTCTAGCACTACAGAACAAACGGTGCTACCTTCAGAAAACCGCAACCAAGCATTACAGCTAGCGCATATCATACCCTTTGCAGGGCATATGGCGTATGCTAAAACACGAGCAAGGTTACTTACTCAATTCTATTGGCCTAAATTTTGCAGTGATGCCAAATTGTATTGCAGATCATGTGACATTTGCCAAAAGCTTGTTAAGGGGAAACACCCGCAAGCAGAACTGCAAATCACTGATTTGGCAAGTAGACCGTTTGAAAAGATCTCGGTCGATATAGTTGGTCCTCTTAACCACATAACATCAAGAGGAAACAAATATATTGTTACAATAATTGATTTATGTAGTCGGTGGCCAGAAGCCATTCCGATGAAGAATATAACTTCCAAAGACATCATGGAAGTATTCTTCCATATTTTTGCAAGGGTAGGATTCCCTGATACCATCCTTTCAGATCGGGGTAGCCAGTTTATTGCCACAGCTACACAAGCATTTACTAAGATGTTGGGGGTGAAGCAATGCTTTAACAGCCCGTACCACCCACACTCCACAGGTATCATAGAAAAGATCAAGGGCGATCTTAAATATATGCTCTCAAAAGTAACCCAAGAACATCACGAAGACTGGGACACGTATCTACCTGCTATTTTATTTGCATATAGGGAAGTGCCACATTCCAGCACTGGATTCTCACCATTTGAAATAGTGTATGGTGCCAAACCACGCGGCCCATTATCATTGTACCAGTCTATGCTGACTGAAAGTAAAACCATATTTACACCCATTTCATCGTATGAACATGTAATATCATTGCGCGATAGAATCATGAAATCATGTGTGTTAGCAAAAGAAGCACTACAAAAATCTGGTGCTATCTACCGACAATACGCTAACAGAGGAAATAGAACCATTACTCTGACGCTAGGACAGGACGTTCTTCTCTTATTGCCAAGTGACAGACATCTTCTCACAGACTCTTGGCAAGGACCGTTTAAAGTGTTACGACAAATTTCGACAGTAGATTACGAAATTGCAGTTAGGGACAAACACAAGATTTTTCCTATTAACATGCTTAAACGATATTACCACAGGGACGACGAACAAGTAGAGACTACAACAAGCACAACAATAGTGGACCAGACAGACGACAACGATACTGACGAGATACCAACACCAGTACTGGACACGACAACCAACCTACAGGACATAAAGGTAAATCCCAAACTGACGCAGACACAGACTGACAGTTGCAGACAAGTATTACAAGACTACAGTACAATTTTTTCTAACAACCCAGGACAGACAGACTTAGTGCATCATCATATTATTTTGACATCTGACATCCCAATAAAATGCAGACCATATTCTATTCCTATACACTACAAAGACAAATTACACCAAGAAATTATTGAATTAGAAGCAAACCATATCATCAGACGTTCACAATCACATTTTTGTTCACCCATTGTCATTGTGAAGAAAAAGGACAACACAATAAGACTCTGTGTTGACTATAGGAAACTCAACAGCATTACACAGTTGGATTTAGAACCAATGAGCAACTGTGAAGACATACTAACTGAACTGACTGACTCACGTTACTTTACTAAACTGGACATGACAAAAGGTTACTGGCAAATACCTGTACATGCTGACAGTATATATCTGACAGCATTTGCCACACCCTGGGGACTATACGAATGGTGCAAGTTGCCATTCGGGCTAGTTAATGCTCCAGCAACCTTTGTCAGAATGACAAGACGACTTTTGACAGGCATTTCCAACATCATTTGGTACATGGACGACATTTGCATACATACAAAGAACATGACAGACCACATAACAGCATTACAGCAGACATTCGACAGGATTAGACAACATGGACTGACAATAAAACCATCCAAAGATGATATAGCGTTTCAAGAAATTACATTTTTGGGCTATAAGATCTCAAAGGGCTTCATATCAACTGACGATAACATCATGTCTAGAATTTTGAAATTGTCGCTTCCGACAACCAAAAAAGAGTTGCGAAGTGTGTTAGGTCTTTTGAATTACTATAGACAATTTATCCCTCATTTTGCTGAATTAACCAAATGTTTCACTGATTTACTAACAAACAAACATCCAAAAGTTATTGTAAATAGCGAATGTTTAAGGCCTGCATTTGCGAAAATACTATCTTATTTTTCCAGTGAACCTATTCTAAAATTACCTGATCTTAGCACTATTTTCAGGCTAAGATGCGATGCGAGCTCCGTAGCCATTGGAGGGGTACTGCTTCAAGAGCACGACCAAATATTGTACCCCGTATACTACGTCTCCCGGAAATTGAACACCAGTGAACGAAATTACAGCACGCCGGAACTTGAAGCCCTCGCTCTTGTGTTCTCGGTACGTAAACTTTCGAGATTTCTTTTAGGTAAACACTTCATTATTGAAACAGACAATAGCCCTTTGACATTCATCACCAGGGGTACCCCCAAGTAACCACAGAGTGGCCAGATGGTCCCTTCTTCTACAGGACTATAGCTTCGAAATCAGACATATACGAGGCTCACATAACTCTCTGGCCGATCTTCTATCGAGATGTCCATACGACTCACCCAATAGCCAGGTAACACCCGAGCACATTGCAGATGGTGTATAAACTGCAACGTAAATAGTGCTCAACACCACAGCCAATTGTGACTTTATGTCAGTTACGCTGTGAAGAACAGTGTCATAGGGAAGATTTAATCTCCCATTGTAAATATATTGTGCACATATTATTATTATTATTATTATTATTATTATTATTATTATTATTATTATTATTATTATTATTATTATTATTATGTGAATGAATGGGTCGTATAATTGTAAGAAAGGTGAAAGAATGCCATTACTATTGTAAATATGTAGTATTATAAGAAATAGACACCACAAGTGTCACAGGACAGTACTACAGGACTCAAAAGACTTACTGAGCTTGAACAGCGCCAAGTAATCATGAGTACAGCTACAAAGATGGTCCACGACGTTTTAACAAGTACGAATGATGACCGTGACAACCTAATCCGAGGATAAGACGGAAGACGCTATCCAACAGCTGATGACAAGATCTGGGTGCTCCGTATATTTAAAGTACACATAAAATGAGAGACCTTGAATGTGCAACAACACAGCTCTACACTTCCGTTAGATGTCCATATTAATTTGAAAGTTAGCATACCATAATAAAATGTTTATAAATTTATGACAATTGTATGAAAATTTGGGTATGAAACATTTCCATATACGAAATTGTATATGTCGAGTTTTGTTAGATGTAATCTCTGCATCGTAGATTGATTTACTTTTTCACAAGAGTGACCTTTTGTGCACTTTTGTCAAGGAGGATCAAATTATGACACTAAGAAAGAAAACGTTACTTGTAATTTATTTTGTTGAGAGCATGATAAAATTACTGTCCCTAACTTTTGTTCCATAACCAAGGGACATAACTAAATATTGTTGGTGATGTGTAAATATGTATTGAAACTACCACGTTTGCCTAATAGGTATCACGTCAATGTGACGTCATGTGTATATGGGAAAACTTACCAAAACTGAAGACCTTCATTGGATATTCTATTAGATAAGGGTAAATGTCCAATGTCGGAGTTATCTTATAGGTAGATACTCACAGACTCACCTGATTATTTGTAATCTTTCTTTTTGTTGGAGAGGTAAGGGCAAGTTAGCCGTAACTACCGGACTGGCTGTGTCTCAGCGAGGTAAAAACCAGGGAATTGATTGTACTTGACCAGTATGCTCGATGGGTAGGCATGGGATTTGTATGCATATTGTTTACTAATCACCTGTACATATTAAGACAAACTAAAGAGGTACGTCAGATGAAGTGAAGTTCGATTCTGACAAGATAAAGAACAGCTATATAGAGTACATGAAAGGAAAACCTTTCATGAGAATGAGGGGGGGGGGGGGAGAATGTCAGAGTCTCACCCAGAGTTATAACGCGTTGTCTGCACCAACGCCCGACAATGCAACGCTGATGTATTATAAGCACTAAAGCTATAACGCGGCGTCTTCAACAACGCCAGGCAATCAACGCTGAGCGATACTAAGCAGTCGGCGGTCAGCTGGAACACAGCGTGAACATTGAGGGGTCACGAGGGCTGACTCGAGCACAACTGTGGTGTGTGCTGAAAGTCCAGCCAGACTAGGCTTGGTGGCCGTAACAGACTGACGTGTGAAAGCGGCTTGAGAGTTTTATGCATGTCTTGCGAGCTAGCCTGTATGACCGTTGGAGATGGAATGCCTGTCTGTGTGACTTGTAAGTGGAGTGCATTGATGTATTATTATATTGATGTATTGATTGCTTGCATGTATAATCTATTGGATATTGTGAATTGTGATTGCGCGAAGCTTGTATTGTTTCTGATGTGTGCAGTGCGCGAATAAATAGCGCGAATTATATTATCGGCTGTTAGCCTCGTGTTATTTGATAAGCATAGTTATTATCACACTTGTCAAGATACGAGCCATAATTCTTGCCCTAAGCAAGACTTTGACAAGTGCGAACGTGGGGTCTACGTTCTCATTAGATTTGAACCGTGAAATACGAAAAATCGAGTGTTAAATAATTGTAAACATGGCGACGGTTGTCGAGTTTTTTTTTTGGTGTGAATCAATTATTGGTATAAAGTGCGAGTTTTGAACAAATGCGAGCGTGTAGGGTATAATTTAACAGATAAATACCATCTTTCGAGTTAATTTATCGAAACTATAAGTGCGTTTTTGGACTTAATAAATTTCAACCGAGTTATTAAAGTGATAAAAACAAAATGGCGGCCATGTCCTTGAATGTCATTGAGTAGAAGTAGTGTTAGCGGAACATTTGGAAAGTGTGAAAAGAGAGTTGTTGAGTGTGGTGATACGACTAACAACAATACTTGACGACATACAAACCTACAAAAACTTAAGTGACATTACATACACCACACACTTGCACATGTTCTAATTTCTCTTGCTCCAAAAATAACAGGTTGTTTGGTGTCATCTACACCTGTCCCTTGTATACTCCGAAATTTTTTGGTCGACCTGAATTAAAACCCAGTGTGGTTTCGGGCAGTACTGAGCAGGCATTGTCCGACACATTGTCTCAGGAGTACTTGAGTATAAATTTTTTTTTTCTCTTCCTTATATTTTCGTTCAGCAGGCCTAAACATAAGCTGTAATATTAAGTACTGTAAACTTTTGAACTTAAATTACTAACAACGTTATTAATTTTGTGTCTATCGATTTCATCATACATTTTGTTCATCATGTCTAGTTTAAACGAGTACATCGAAATGGGTTTAAAGATGAACCTTTCTGGTGAAGAGTTAAGAGCCTGGAGTGAGAAAAAGTTTGCAGAATACAAGGTTAATGAACGTGATGAGAGAGCAGCCGAAAGATCTCTTAAACAGGCAGAATCAGATACTGCTTTGAAACTTAAACAGGCAGAATCAGATACTGCTTTGAAACTTAAAGAGGCAGAGTCAGAAGCTGCTTTAAAACTTAAGCAGGCAGAATCAGATACTGCTTTAAAACTTAAACAGGCAGAGGCAGACGCTGCTTTAAAACTTAAACAAGCAGAAACAGATGCAGAAATAAGAAAAGCTGAAATTTTAGCCCGGAATGAAGAGCTTGAAGTACAGCTAAAAATTGAACAGCTGAAAGCAGAAACTTCCAAAGAAAAGGAAGATAGAAAAGCTTACAAAGACCAGCCATATAAGAAGTACCAAGGGCTGATTAAAGGTTACACCACAGGTGATTGCATAGCAGCTTTCACCCAAAATTTTGAATGTATTATGGATCATTACCAGATCCCAAAGTCAGAATGGAGTATAATATACATGAGAAGTCTTTCTGGAGAACCTCTGAAAGTGATAGAGTCGATTCCAAATGACCTGAAGAAAGATTATCATTATATTAAGACAAAAATTATGCCTCATTTTCTGCTAGATGAAGCAGGCTACAGAGAACAGTTTGGTAAATTGTCTCCTAAACCAACACAAACGTTCTCTGATTACATCTCAGAAATACAGAATATTTTTTCTAAGTGGCTGTCGGCAGCCAAAGTGAATGGTAATTTTGACAAATTGACAGACCTTATTTTGAGAGATAAAATTATCACATCTCTCCCACCTCCATTTTCGAAATTTCTATTAGAATGTCAGTGTGAAAGTGTACAACAGATTGAAAGTCGTGGCTCAGGTTATTTTTCAGCCAATAAGCAATGTTTCATTACTGGTTTGACTAGCACAGACTTTGTAGCAGCCGCTACATATGATAGATCTAAGTCAGTGCCCTACAACAAACAAAAGCCCTATAGGCAATCTACTGAACAGCTTAACAAATGCAAATATTGTCATTTGTCACACCACGAAACTGATATGTGTGACCAACATCCTGGTTACATGTCGTACTTACAAAACTACATAGCGAAGCAAGACAAAGAAAGAAAGATATACAGACGGAACACCAAATGCTTCCTTTGTAAGGCGTTCGGCCACTGGCGGAAAGATTGTAATGCCAAAGCTATGTCCAGAAAGGCGAATGCAGCCATAATTGATAGTTCTTCATCAGAAGATGAAAGTATAGAAGATCACCCGGTAAACGCAGCACATTCTATTGATGTGTTTCAACACGACAAATGTACTATCTGTGATCAATTTCATGAGGATGGCATTTTGACATGTGGTCATTCCATTCCTGTTACAAATGAGGAAGCCAATTTAGTAGTCAACTCCCAAGGGAAATTAAATATCCACCATGGGTATATTAACGGCAGAGCTGCCACCGTTTTACAGGATAGCGGCAGTACCCTCATTGGCATTAAGAGAGACTATATCTTACCATCACAATATAGTGGTAAATATGTTACATGCAGAACTTTCTCTGGTAACATCGAGAGATACCCGCTTGCATGGGCATACATAAGTACACCATTCCTCACCGGAAAGGTCAAATGCGCAGCATTGACCAATCCTTGTTGCGATGTCTTCATTGGTAACCTTCCAGAGGTGAATGATATGCCGCATGACGGTATTATATCCACTGTCACTTGTAACATTGATAATACCATTTCACCACCATCACAAATCACCATTCATGATGTATTACCACCTGTAAATGAATGTATGTATGCCAATTCGGCAATATCATCACAGGAATGTAGTTGTGTAAATGTAACACCAAGTTGTAATGTACATGATAACCTTGATAATACAAATGCAGTAACCAGATAAACTGCTCAAATGCAAGATCGAATCGATCAGACAGAGGCTTTACAGCTAATAAGCCCAGTTGTAACATCTCCTGAAACAACCAGGGAGAAATTTATAACAGCTCAAAAAGCTGATCGATCGTTGCAAAAGTATTTTAAATTAATAGGCTAAAAGCCACGAGTAGCAAAGAACGCTAAATAGTATTTTGCTCTGAAAAACGGAATTCTGACACGGTACTATACCAAAGGTTCTAGCACTACAGAACAAACGGTGCTACCTTCAGAAAACCGCAACCAAGCATTACAGCTAGCGCATATCATACCCTTTGCAGGGCATATGGCGTATGCTAAAACACGAGCAAGGTTACTTACTCAATTCTATTGGCCTAAATTTTGCAGTGATGCCAAATTGTATTGCAGATCATGTGACATTTGCCAAAAGCTTGTTAAGGGGAAACACCCGCAAGCAGAACTGCAAATCACTGATTTGGCAAGTAGACCGTTTGAAAAGATCTCGGTCGATATAGTTGGTCCTCTTAACCACATAACATCAAGAGGAAACAAATATATTGTTACAATAATTGATTTATGCAGTCGGTGGCCAGAAGCCATTCCGATGAAGAATATAACTTCCAAAGACATCATGGAAGTATTCTTCCATATTTTTGCAAGGGTAGGATTCCCTGATACCATCCTTTCAGATCGGGGTAGCCAGTTTATTGCCGCAGCTACACAAGCATTTACTAAGATGTTGGGGGTGAAGGAATGCTTTAACAGCCCGTACCACCCACACTCCACAGGTATCATAGAAAAGATCAAGGGCGATCTTAAATATATGCTCTCAAAAGTAACCCAAGAACATCACGAAGACTGGGACACGTATCTACCTGCTATTTTATTTGCATATAGGGAAGTGCCACATTCCAGCACTGGATTCTCACCATTTGAAATAGTGTATGGTGCCAAACCACGCGGCCCATTATCATTGTACCAGTCTATGCTGACTGAAAGTAAAACCATATTTACACCCATTTCATCGTATGAACATGTAATATCATTGCGCGATAGAATCATGAAATCATGTGTGTTAGCAAAAGAAGCACTACAAAAATCTGGTGCTATCTACCGACAATACGCTAACAGAGGAAATAGAACCATTACTCTGACGCTAGGACAGGACGTTCTTCTCTTATTGCCAAGTGACAGACATCTTCTCACAGACTCTTGGCAAGGACCGTTTAAAGTGTTACGACAAATTTCGACAGTAGATTACGAAATTGCAGTTAGGGACAAACACAAGATTTTTCCTATTAACATGCTTAAACGATATTACCACAGGGACGACGAACAAGTAGAGACTACAACAAGCACAACAATAGTGGACCAGACAGACGACAACGATACTGACGAGATACCAACACCAGTACTGGACACGACAACCAACCTACAGGACATAAAGGTAAATCCCAAACTGACGCAGACACAGACTGACAGTTGCAGACAAGTATTACAAGACTACAGTACAATTTTTTCTAACAACCCAGGACAGACAGACTTAGTGCATCATCATATTATTTTGACATCTGACATCCCAATAAAATGCAGACCATATTCTATTCCTATACACTACAAAGACAAATTACACCAAGAAATTATTGAATTAGAAGCAAACCATATCATCAGACGTTCACAATCACATTTTTGTTCACCCATTGTCATTGTGAAGAAAAAGGACAACACAATAAGACTCTGTGTTGACTATAGGAAACTCAACAGCATTACACAGTTGGATTTAGAACCAATGAGCAACTGTGAAGACATACTAACTGAACTGACTGACTCACGTTACTTTACTAAACTGGACATGACAAAAGGTTACTGGCAAATACCTGTACATGCTGACAGTATATATCTGACAGCATTTGCCACACCCTGGGGACTATACGAATGGTGCAAGTTGCCATTCGGGCTAGTTAATGCTCCAGCAACCTTTGTCAGAATGACAAGACGACTTTTGACAGGCATTTCCAACATCATTTGGTACATGGACGACATTTGCATACATACAAAGAACATGACAGACCACATAACAGCATTACAGCAGACATTCGACAGGATTAGACAACATGGACTGACAATAAAACCATCCAAAGATGATATAGCGTTTCAAGAAATTACATTTTTGGGCTATAAGATCTCAAATGGCTTCATATCAACTGACGATAACATCATGTCTAGAATTTTGAAATTGTCGCTTCCGACAACCAAAAAAGAGTTGCGAAGTGTGTTAGGTCTTTTGAATTACTATAGACAATTTATCCCTCATTTTGCTGAATTAACCAAATGTTTCACTGATTTACTAACAAACAAACATCCAAAAGTTATTGTAAATAGCGAATGTTTAAGGCCTGCATTTGCGAAAATACTATCTTATTTTTCCAGTGAACCTATTCTAAAATTACCTGATCTTAGCACTATTTTCAGGCTAAGATGCGATGCGAGCTCCGTAACCATTGGAGGGGTACTGCTTCAAGAGCACGACCAAATATTGTACCCCGTATACTACGTCTCCCGGAAATTGAACACCAGTGAACGAAATTACAGCACGCCGGAACTTGAAGCCCTCGCTCTTGTGTTCTCGGTACGTAAACTTTCGAGATTTCTTTTAGGTAAACACTTCATTATTGAAACAGACAATAGCCCTTTGACATTCATCACCAGGGGTACCCCCAAGTAACCACAGAGTGGCCAGATGGTCCCTTCTTCTACAGGACTATAGCTTCGAAATCAGACATATACGAGGCTCACATAACTCTCTGGCCGATCTTCTATCGAGATGTCCATACGACTCACCCAATAGCCAGGTAACACCCGAGCACATTGCAGATGGTGTATAAACTGCAACGTAAATAGTGCTCAACACCACAGCCAATTGTGACTTTATGTCAGTTACGCTGTGAAGAACAGTGTCATAGGGAAGATTTAATCTCCCATTGTAAATATATTGTGTACATATTATTATTATTATTATTATTATTATTATTATTATTATTATTATTATTATTATTATTATTATTATTATTATTATTATTATGTGAATGAATGGGTCGTATAATTGTAAGAAAGGTGAAAGAATGCCATTACTATTGTAAATATGTAGTATTATAAGAAATAGACACCACAAGTGTCACAGGACAGTACTACAGGACTCAAAAGACTTACTGAGCTTGAACAGCGCCAAGTAATCATGAGTACAGCTACAAAGATGGTCCACGACGTTTTAACAAGTACGAATGATGACCGTGACAACCTAATCCGAGGATAAGACGGAAGACGCTATCCAACAGCTGATGACAAGATCTGGGTGCTCCGTATATTTAAAGTACACCTAAAATGAGAGACCTTGAATGTGCAACAACACAGCTCTACACTTCCGTTAGATGTCCATATTAATTTGAAAGTTAGCATACCATAATAAAATGTTTATAAATTTATGACAATTGTATGAAAATTTGGGTATGAAACATTTCCATATACGAAATTGTATATGTCGAGTTTTGTTAGATGTAATCTCTGCATCGTAGATTGATTTACTTTTTCACAAGAGTGACCTTTTGTGCACTTTTGTCAAGGAGGATCAAATTATGACACTAAGAAAGAAAACGTTACTTGTAATTTATTTTGTTGAGAGCATGATAAAATTACTGTCCCTAACTTTTGTTCCATAACCAAGGGACATAACTAAATATTGTTGGTGATGTGTAAATATGTATTGAAACTACCACGTTTGCCTAATAGGTATCACGTCAATGTGACGTCATGTGTATATGGGAAAACTTACCAAAACTGAAGACCTTCATTGGATATTCTATTAGATAAGGGTAAATGTCCAATGTCGGAGTTATCTTATAGGTAGATACTCACAGACTCACCTGATTATTTGTAATCTTTCTTTTTGTTGGAGAGGTAAGGGCAAGTTAGCCGTAACTACCGGACTGGCTGTGTCTCAGCGAGGTAAAAACCAGGGAATTGATTGTACTTGACCAGTATGCTCGATGGGTAGGCATGGGATTTGTATGCATATTGTTTACTAATCACCTGTACATATTAAGACAAACTAAAGAGGTACGTCAGATGAAGTGAAGTTCGATTCTGACAAGATAAAGAACAGCTATATAGAGTACATGAAAGGAAAACCTTTTGTAACAGTATGTGTAGTTTGGGTTATAATTAGGATCTAGTGGGGAATTAGAGATACAGCACGATTGAGCATTATGAGTGAAAGCGGAGAGAGATGCTCAATCGTGACGTATGGTTGTTGTGAAGGGCAGTCAACATCCGATAGTCCAGCTGAGAAGACACGGCTTGTCATCTTGAGAATAAAGTATAAAGTTTTAGTACAGATCAAGTCTTGTTACTTCATTTGACACTACTACAGAAGTAATAAATGGTGCCGTGGACCGAGAATCTGAGGTTGATCTAGGCCGGCCAACAACAACTATCCACTGGCGGCATGCTGTAAGACAAATTATGAAGATAATGGCCTACCACGCGAAGTACTAAAGAATCCAGACAAAACTGCCAGGACAAGAAGGGTTTCCTGGAGCCGTGGCTGAACATTTGAATCGTATCATTTATAAGGGGCCTAACCTGGCCGTTGCCTGAACCTTGCCACTTTCAAGATTTTATCGGAAGTCAGAACTCGTTCAAGGTCAGCTCATCACTAGCCGTTGGCTGATTGATACTAATCCATTTTTTTGGCCTTGTCATTCCTATGACCCAAACACCCCTCATCCATTTTTGGGCCTCATTATATTCCTATGACCCATTCCATACGACGATGAAGTACCCACTTGAGATCAAGGAAGGGACCCAACCAGGGGGTCGAAGATTGTCTGGCAGCCCATGAGATGTGACCCGACCAGGGGTTGAAAATTTTCTGGCAGCCCACGAGAAGGACGAAATTACCTGAGGGAAGAGAAGCGATATCTGAACTCCACCACCTGAATTCCGAGACTTTCACTTGATGCGGGCTCTGGTTGGTTGAACTGAATCCGTAAGTTGGTAAAAGAAGATGACGGATTAATTAAGGAAATAGACTCGGAGTAAAAGTTGTGTATTTCGAGGTCTCCCGTGAGCTTCCGAATTTATTAATTAGAGTGGAGTACAGGACATTATTGCGGTTTAAGAAACAAATATCTACAAGGAACCTTCTGATTGCCACAAATTTGAGTTTTTTATTGAGGACAGGGTTCATTCTTCCTATGCTCAGACAGGATATTGTTGATGCTTCCTCTGATTAATGTAATATCTTACAATATTATAACCAACTGAATTGTGCTGTTTGGGATTTGGGAAATTGTAATTGTGTGATTGTTTGCTTGCTTTCTTTCAGTATTTTCAGCACAGGTTTAGTTCTGTTTAGGAATATTTTAGCAGAGCAGATTCATCACGACACAAGTGAGAATTATTTCGGCTGAGATAGCATAAAGAGTAAAAATGTACTTGAACAGAGACTTAGGACACGTGACTGCATGGTTAGGAGAATTAAAGGTGGCAGTCAGCGAGGTAGAATGTTTTGTACGCTGGTTACAGAGCAATGTAAGAGGTAATGAGATAAAAGGGAACAACAGAGTAGGAGGGAATAACAAGAGACAGCCAGTGCTTAATGAAGACAGAAGACGATATGAGTCTATGTGTGCGGCTGGTTATGACGAACCAAGTCCAAATGCTTATAGGGTAAGAGACAGTAAGAAGAACAGACATAATAGTGAAAGGTCAAACTGGTATAGTACTGGGCGTGAGAGAAACTTTGCAAAGAAATCGTAGGACTGGCCCTCTCATAGTGAAACCGCCAGAAAAAGACGTAACGACTGGTTTGAAAAGAGACAGAGACAGTATTTGAAGTCAGGGTCAAAGAACAAAGTAGAAAACGTAAGTGAAAATTCAACTATTCCCAAGGTGATTGCAAATATGACTGTTAAACAGGAAAAGAAGACGACGGTGTTAGTAAGGAAAATAAACCGAGAGACACAGACGCAGATAAATAATACAGTAGAAAGTAGTACGCAGACTCAGGTACAACCAGTCAGCAAGATAACAAAGGGAACTCAAACTGACTTCATAGAGAATCAGTCAAAACCAACTCAATTGACTAAGAGAGACAAGGTTGAAGTTGGGAAAGATGGACAGACGAGGAACAAGAACGAAAGAAAGATAAAGAGAAGAAGTATTGAAGAAAGAAACAGTATGGTTGTAAATAGAGGTAGTGCCATGTCTAGTTCTTCAGCTATAGACAGGAAACTAATTCCCAAATGGTGTAGGAATATTAGCTGCCAGAGTTCAAGTTATGGAGAAGATATTCCTACAGCCAAATATTATAGTGATGCTGAAACGGATATTATTACTGAGGATTCGGAGAATGAGAGTGCTGCAATAAGAGCAGATCCTGAATCGAGGCGTGATGTTCCCTCATACGGAGTAGTTGCTGGTGGACAGACGGACAGAGTTGTAGTTAGTGACTATATTGGGAAGGCTAAGGGACGAAGACCGAGAAAGAAAAAGAAAGCCAGACGTTTTAAAGATGACTATGGAAATAGGGCCGACGTGTTTGCAGTAAACTATAATGAGTCTGATGAAGGAACTATTATTAGTGTGTCATCTGAAGACGAGATGGGGAAGTACAAACGTTACATAAGGTTGACAGGAAACAGTGAGCAGACCGACGACAGAAATAAAGGAAATAGAAATAACTCATTTAAGAAAAAGAATAGTGGTAGACAGTTAGCGGGAATTTACTCAACGACAGAAAGTGACTTAAGGAAAATAGAAGACCTTATGACCTTAAGACCTGAGTACTTTAACAGGTTGACAACAGATAGTGAGAATGACATTATAAGCGAAAGACGGGTGAATGTATTGAAAGACAGTGAAATGTTTAATTTGGACACACTATATAACGCTTAAAATTCCTTGGGTGAAGAAGGAAAATGAAATAGTTTTGGCTTAGGAGAAGAACTCTAAAATAGACAGATGAAATTTTTGGGGTAGAATGGTACAAGGTAGGTGATAGTGGTGCTGAGGATAAGGAAGTACGGCAAATGATATTCCACGTGGATTACGTAATACAGGATATCATATCTTCTGTTTGGTTAAAATGTAGGGAGAGTACATTAAATAAAATAGGGTGGATTCAGCACTTAGTAGAGAGAATTAGTAGAGGGTGAGAGATAAATTAAGTATGAATGTTCGTATTAGAAGTGGTTTGACTCAGAGCTATGACGTGATGTCCGAGATAGTTTTGCTTGTTGGTTGGAGAAGAAAGAATAGTATTGTTAACAGGTGAACCGAGAGTGTCTGGTGAAGAGATATGGATCGAGGTGGTACTGAGCGTCCTGTGTGTAAAGTAGCCAGTTGAACACGAGAATATTAAGAGTAAAAGACTGTAGAAGTGGATGCTTGAAAAATACGAGTTACGTAGTGCTTGTGGAGAAAGAAAAAGTTGTTGTGTCTGGAGAAGTATAGAATAATAGTTACGAGATTTGTGACATGTTGGAATGAAGTTTGTTTTGAAGAGATAGTAGATAGTGCTGTGAAAGCAATATAAGTTGCGAGATGTCATGTATAGGGTCTGACCTTCGTATAGGAGTAGAGATATAAGAAAACAGTGAATTGAGAAAGTCCTCTGGTTATGCGTTGTTCATACGTGAATATAACTGTAGTCAGACAGGTGTTCGGCGTATTGAAGGAAGTAGGAGAGAGGTGTGATGAAGTCGCCTAAGTGAAATACGTAGATAGAATGTAAGAGTGGCGTTAAAATGTCTTGTGTCAATGTGTGTAGAGGAGATCAATGATTGCTGGAATGTGGAGGTAGCGTCTAAAGTATTTTGTTGTAGTAATAGTATGGAGACGTTAGGTTGTCGCGATGCGAGAGTAGGCGTGAGATGAGAGCGAGGCTGTGTGTCATTGTCCGTGTGAATATGAGAAGAGCGGTTGATAAGTGACGTTGATAAATCGTGGTGGAACATAGAGCATGCGAAAATCGAGAGATAGAAAGAAAATTGTAATGTCTTTTCGTAGAATATCTGAACTTGGAAGGAAATTATGGAAGTTATATGCTGAATTAACATTATGAATGTTTAGTGTTCTTGACAGGAAAATGGCGAAGCAAGAGTGCCTAAGACTGAGAAACGAGGAAAGAGAGGTCTGCTGTTAGTTATAAGTGGCGTAGGTTACAGTTCTGAAAGAGTTCCGAGAAATAACAAGAAGAATGAAAGGTGCGGAGGTAAACATGGAAATGAGGAAAGAAGAAATATGAGATACCCTACAAGAGAAACAGTAGGTAACACAACTTGAGGATAGCTATAGTAGTGTTGGTGAGACATTGAAAGTATTGAAGCAGGAGGACGAAATATTAATTGCGTCGGGTAGACGAGAAAGTTGGTAGTGGAATTGGTGGTTTTGGTGAGAGGTCTATAATAAATAGACAAGTTCTTTTGATGGGAGTAGCATGGTGAAGATACTGTAGTTAACAGTAATGATTAAGAAGTGGTAGTGAGGTTTTGTATAAAGCCAAGGGAAACAATAGCTGTGCCGAGCCACAGGTTATTAATAAGTGGATGATGGCTGGTACATTGGGTTGACATTGGAATAGTCGCCACATTAGGAATGGATGAAAGGAGTTGACCTGTAGTTTACAGTGATTGAATTCCAAATAATGTGATGTGTAAGGAGTTAGTTTTGTAAAATATTGTGAGGGGAGATAATCAATGGTTGACTTCCAGAAAATGGAACGGTCAGTTGTGGACTGGTGATTGTGGTTGAGGAGAACAAATATTGTTCTAAATTAAAGAAGTTAGTCTGTAGTTAACAGATATACGTAGCAGTGAGGTGTTTTGTTTTCTCGGTTATGGGAGGCCAAGATTGATGGGCCACTGTGTGTAGTAATTTGAAGGGAGTTGTTTTGTTATACATGACTTGGCTAAATAGATAGGTGTTACATTGGTTAGAAAAGGAGGCTAATGTTGCTGGGTCACTTTAAGTGGTTAATTCTAAGTGAATTATATATTTTTTTTAAAAAACCTTCAGTTGTGTTTATTGAAATTGAGCTTTCAATGCCTCATATGTAAAATTTTTTTTGCTTGATTTGGTCCTGTTATTATTTTAGAATAGGATTATTGTGTTCGTAGACCTTTATGTGTGAACTACTGGTCCGTAAAAGAGACCAGTAGTATTAGGTAAAAATAGAATAGGATGTATGTTGTATCATCATCACCATCATCATCACCATCATCATCATACCTTTAGTTGAGTTGCGGGGAAACATAAATGATTGTTACAAAAATTTGGTAATAAACTACTGGGGACTAGAAGAGAGACATTTATTTGGGATCCTTCGTTCAGAAAAGAGTTAATAAAACTACTGAGAGCTAATAAAGAGACACATTCTCTTTGTGAAGAATAAGTTCATGGGTATTTTGTTGCTGTGATAATCAGCGTAGAGAGGTTAAAATGGTTATGAAGTACTGGAAATATATGGATGGTTATGGGGAAGTTTAGAAGTACACTAAAGTCAGCATTGATTGGAAATATATGGATTAGAAGCCATATGGGGGAAGAAAAGATTAATATAGCAGTGGGATAAATGAGGAGAAAGTTTTAAACATGGGTTACATGGGGTCAGAAGAACCATGATGTACACAGAATGCTGGGTTATAGAAGAATAAGAAAATTACCCCAGAAAGTAAACATGAATTGGATCCATGTTTAACTAGACACTGTGGATAACAGTACAATAGTAAGGGAGTGTAGGTTGATGAACATAGTGGAGACATAATGACATGGGTTCTTGAGAGTCCGTTAAAGACGGGAGGTAAATGGTTATCCCTTTGGGTGTATTAAGTTTCAGAGATAGAATAATAAGTGGGTTGCTAGAGTAGTCTATATAGTGGTCAGATTACGATGTTGTGAAGTTACGGGTGTCTGTAATAAATAGACATTTAAGGTTGCTGTAGATTACGGCATGAATTATGAGTTGAGAGGTGGAAGATTTTTAGAGAGACATTGGGTTACATGGCCTGGGCAGGATGTAAATGTTTATAAGTGGGTCAGATTACAATGTTGTGTTTGATGGTTAATATTTAAGGGGAGATTTCAAGGTTACTAGGTTGCTGTTGATGACGGCATAAGTAGAGCATTTTAGTAGATATGCCCATAAGAAATGGACATTAAGAGAGAACCTGAGATATTGGAGAAGATTAGTTATACGAGGATGAGGTTATGTGAGGTGTTCTTAGGGGATAATAGATTTTTTAAATTGTGTCTTCGGGATGTGTTTTGTAGTTTACATTACTATGTGAGGTTGAGGTAAGGTAGTGTCTGTTATATAGACACTTAGAAGTGAAGAATATTATTGGATGTGAATAATGTTTTTGATGCTGTAGATAGCAGCATAAACGTTTACCATAATGAGTGGTAAAGGGGGTGTGTGATTTAGGTGAGTGTGGTTTTAGACTTTATTGCATAAAGTCTCAAATGACATAGGAGGGTAAAGGAGTATGGTTTGGTAAAGGGGGTGTGTGATTTTTTAGCTGAGTGTGGTCTTTGTGTGGAAGAGTTCTACTGCTTCTTTTAAATACCGGTGGCCACCGATTCTTTGTCTTCCTATCGTGTGAAAGTAATTTCAGGTTAGTTGAAAGTGGGGGATTTGTAGCGTTGGTGATAAAAATAAGGAGTTGGTGTTAGAGTTTGAAATTTACTTATGAAGAGGAAATGGAGTATTTAAGAAGACGTGTTATGATGTTATGATGTATTGTATATAGTTGAATTTGAAATATGTAAATATGTTATGTTTGGTTAAAGGACCAAGAACGAAGAAGAAGTGGGTTGATTATATAGCTGGGGAAAGAGTTAAAGAAATAGAATGTTTAATTAAATTGGAGTTGGTTTGGGGAGGATTAGAAGAACTATGGAAGATTAGAGGAAAAAGAGGGAATAGAGTAAGGGGATTAGGAGTAAAGATTTTTCCTTTATAAGGAAAATTCTTTAATAAACATGGGGAGGTGTAACAGTATGTGTAGTTTGGGTTATAATTAGGATCTAGTGGGGAATTAGAGATACAGCACGATTGAGCATTATGAGTGAAAGCGGAGAGAGATGCTCAATCGTGACGTATGGTTGTTGTGAAGGGCAGTCAACATCCGATAGTCCAGCTGAGAAGACACGGCTTGTCATCTTGAGAATAAAGTATAAAGTTTTAGTACAGATCAAGTCTTGTTACTTCATTTGACACTACTACACTTTCATGAGAATGAGGGGGGGGGGGGGGGGAGAATGTCAGAGTCTCACCCAGAGTTATAACGCGTTGTCTGCACCAACGCCCGACAATGCAACGCTGATGTATTATAAGCACTAAAGCTATAACGCGGCGTCTTCAACAACGCCAGGCAATCAACGCTGAGCGATACTAAGCAGTCGGCGGTCAGCTGGAACACAGCGTGAACATTGAGGGGTCACGAGGGCTGACTCGAGCACAACTGTGGTGTGTGCTGAAAGTCCAGCCAGACTAGGCTTGGTGGCCGTAACAGACTGACGTGTGAAAGCGGCTTGAGAGTTTTATGCATGTCTTGCGAGCTAGCCTGTATGACCGTTGGAGATGGAACGCCTGTCTGTGTGACTTGTAAGTGGAGTGCATTGATGTATTATTATATTGATGTATTGATTGCTTGCATTTATAATCTATTGGATATTGTGAATTATGATTGCGCGAAGCTTGTATTGTTTCTGATGTGTGCAGTGCGCGAATAAATAGCGCGAATTATATTATCGGCTGTTAGCCTCGTGTTATTTGATAAGCATAGTTAGTATCACACTTGTCAAGATACGAGCCATAATTCTTGCCCTAAGCAAGACTTTGACAATCATCATCATCATCATCATCATCATCATCATCATCATCATCATCATCATCATCATCATCATCATCATCATCATCATCATCATCATCATCATCATCATCATCATCATAACCATCATCACCATCATCATCACAACCACCATCATCATCATCACCATCACCATCATCATCACCACCACCACAACCACCACCACCATCACCACCACCACCACCATCACCACCACCACCATCACCATCACCACTACCATCACCATCACCATCACCACCACCATCACCACCACCATCACCATCACATCACCATCACCATCACCACCATCACCATCACCATCCCACCACCATCACCACCATCACCACCATCATCACCATCACCATCACCACCATCATCACCATCACCATCACCACCATCACCATCACCATCCCACCACCATCATCACCATCACCACCACCATCACCACCATCACCACCATCATCACCATCACCACCATCACCACCATCATCACCATCACCACCATCATCACCATCACCACCATCATCACCATCACCACCACCATCACCACCATCATCACCATCACCACCGTCACCACCATCATCACCATCATCACCATCATCACCATCATCACCATCATCACCATCACCACCACCATCACCACCATCATCACCATCACCACCGTCACCACCATCATCACCATCACCACTACCATCACCACCATCACCATCACCACCATCACCACCATCACCACCATCACCACCATCATCACCATCACCACCATCATCACCATCATCACCATCACCACCATCATCACCATCACCATCATCACCATCACCACCATCACCACCATCACCACCATCATCACCATCATCACCATCATCACCATCATCACCATCACCACCATCATCACCATCACCATCATCACCATCACCACCATCATCACCATCATCACCATCATCACCATCATCACCATCATCACCATCATCACCATCACCACCATTATCACCATCACCATCATCACCATCACCATCACCACCATCATCACCATCATCACCATCATCATCATCATCACCATCATCATCACCATCATCATCATCATCATCATCATCATCATCACCATCATCATCACCATCATCATCATCACCATCATCATCATCATCATCACCATCATCATCATCATCATCACCATCACCATCACTTAATGTAGTGTAATGCACAAGTAATGTAGGTAGTTGCATCATCCCATGAAGGTAACATTAGCATATGTGTGTATTAGTATATTTCTTGTATCCGCAAATGTACGAGACAAGACACAATATACTATGTAAATACATACTGTTTTGAATTAAATGGAGAAAAAAAAAACACACAATGCTGATGCAGACACAGATTCGTTGGCCAAGCCATCTAGTCCAAATGCCAGACTTCGGGGCTCCCAAAAATAATCTCAGGTATGATTCAGAAGGGCAGACGTTTTCAATGAGGACAGGAAAGACGCCACTTAAGGTTTCCAACTTAAATCCTGACACACGGCAGGCCGTCACGCAAGGATGGATCACTTGGCCTTTATTCATCCAGACAGGAACTGTGGAGGCTGAACAGCGGAGACAAGCTAGAAAGATCTGGTTTACTGAATCTTCATCTGCGGAGAATATGCCAGGTCACGAGTGTAGTTTTCTCGGAGATTCCTGTGAGTCGTCGCTGGAGCTATGGAGTTCGTGCTTTGTGCGATGCTTTCGGCAGATCGCCCTGCGGTAAGAGACCGAGCCATATGGGATAAAACCCGGTGCCATGAAGTTGATCCTATGCCCTTTAAATCCCAATTTGCTGACGTCACCGTATTATGTATATAGAATGTATTTTTAATGACTGTGCAGTGTTTGAAAATATTGCCGGTCCAAGTTTTGTATTCACCCTCCGTAAAGATCATGCAACATAATAGGTAAATACAAAACTTGGACCGGCAATATTTTCAAACACTGCAGAGTCATTACAAATACACCCTGTACTTAATAACAAGATCAATATTTGTGCTATGATTACAGTGACATACAACAGACAGGAATGTACAACAGCCGAGAGAATTACAGAGTTGGTGGTCGGGAGAGAGGTTAAGTATAGGACGGATATAGAAGGGACGTTTAACGCGGTCAACAAATGCCTGAAGAAGGTGGATGTGTCTGCCAAAAAGCGCAAATATCGTATCTATGCCGTAAACAGACACAACGCATTTACGTCAAAAGCAAACACATTTCGGCCGAATGAAGAAGAAAATGAAGAAGAGGAAGAACTTCGTCAAAGGAAGTCATTATTGCTCTATACTCACACAGTTTTCATCAGATCGTTCATTATTACCTTCCATATCTAACAAATTTGGTTTTCAAGTGATATGAAAATAGGAATGGCTTTAACAGAATAATGTGCCTCTGTGTAATTAACCCTCAACGTGCCATTCAAAATCGTTCAGCGTACCACGCCTCGTACGCGTGCCGAAGTTTCCCGACGCCTGACCTATAGCCTACAAGGGATGACCTGTGTCTAGACCCCCCAGTGTTGGCGGGTGTGAGATCACATGACCACATCAATCATACCGAGGACAGTTTGTTGTTGCGATTCCAGCTGCGGGGATGTGCAAATAGCAATGCAAAACCTCAGAGAAAATCAATATCGATGTTTATAGATTTCTGATTGAACTGCGATTAACACGGAAAGTCGCCCAAGGGAAATCCGAACGGGAATAGTTTTTATTTCACCGCAATGATATTTTAGGAATACTGGATGGAGGATACAGAAGCAGCATAACTGATGGTTGTGGCTGTGGAAGGAGAACATTTCACTGAGTTAAAACAAAGAAAGGAACATTCAGCTTCGTTCTGGAACATGCGGGAGGTGAGGGAAATGAATAAGCTGATACACTTTCTGGCTCTGCATCCCCTGCAGATATATAGACTATGGATCGTGCCGTTGTTATTAATGCCTTTAGAAAGATGTGGAGAGCAGAGGACTTTGACGCTGGTAAATCCACATCGTTGTTTAGAATGAGAGACTTGGGAGTAAGAACTGGTACGGCCAGACACGAAAAGCACACGGGAAGAATAAAGGGCTCGTCAACCAACACAGAACTGGCACTATTAGTCGCTGGACTCTGATGCATATGTTAGGGGGTGGGGGGGGGGGGGTGAGAGAGAAAAGGATCCAAGCACCTATGGACATATCCGGATTGCAAGGTTGATACCCGAACAGATAACTAACTAACGGACCGACTGATTAATTAACTAACTGACCGACCGACAGACTAAAAAAAGAAACAGATACGAAAGTTCTCAGTGATAACACAAGTTGACTTTGAGCACAGATCCGCACTCAAGAGCTCCAGCGATGATTCTCATGTATAGCGTCCACAGAATATTGACTTATTTGCAGGAAGTACTCGGTCGCCCTAGTAGGGCCTGCCTGCAAGGGATGCAACTCGGGAGTGCACACGCCTAGCGCCGTTCCACACACACTCTCCAGACGTTTCACGTTAGCGACCAGTTGACCCGTGGTCACTCAGTCCCTCAGCACGCTGGTCCACTTTGAACTTGGTGTTTTGGGAAACGAGCAGGGGGACACTTTGGCTGGTTTTGGACCGCCGAGTGTGGTATTATAAATAAACACACATTTATTGTTTGCGAAGCTAATTTTGTTTTGAATGCTGCATATCTCTTACAGGACGTTGCAGTCACCACCAGAATTTTTCAGCTGCTGTTGATGAACTAGGCAAGTATTTTTTACGTTCAGTAGTTTGCCTTTGCTTTCTGAACGACCAGCTCAAATACCCCCGTAAGTTACCAGCGCGGCGCGATCTGTTTTCCCCACGTAGATATACGGGATTACGAACAACGTCGTTAACCCCTTGGTTAGTTCATTATGAACAACAATCACCTTCGGATTAATATATTCTGTAAGGGTAAAACCGTGGGCAGCTGCTTTTGACTGACTCAGTCACAGGACTATCATTCTGAGCTTGTGATGGACCCCAACTATAACTTCTCCTTGAAGTTGAATGGGGTAGGGGTAATGGTGAAATCGAATTCGAATTGTTTGCGCTCATAGAAGTGAGAAGAAGGAAGTCGAGAATAGAGGACGCACTAGACAACATAAAACTTGAAAGCTATAGTTACAGACTGGGATTCGAACCTGTCGCCTCCAAATGACAACGGCGCCTTGCTGCAGGAACAAATGTATTTCGACGCATGACCAACTAGACACTTCTAAAAAGGTATCTTTATTAGCCAGGTCTGTCATAAACATGAACCCACAGCTATGGGATATGGACAGAATTCGTATCTAAACATCGAGTTAGCACCATGTGGGGTATTAGTTAGTTAGTCGACAGATCATCCTCATTGCACATCGAACCATTCAGTCCATAAGTGCTCGGATCCCTTCCTCAGCAAATCCCGCGGCGTATAGCGGCTCACGACATCAGTTCTATGTTGGTTTATCAATCTTCTTTGGCTTCCTGCGTAGTGTTCTTGTCTGGCCACACTTCTTTTAACTTGCTGTTCTCGCTGTCTGACCATGGTTGTAGATTCACAGTATGTGGGGTATTGCTTCACGAGACGGCAGATGTGATCGGGGCCCCTCGGGATAACATGAATAGTCAGGAAGAACAAATACATGACCTGCAGAGAATGGAGCGGATGGGAGAGATCACAGGATATGGCCGACACTCACTACTCCAAGCAACGATCAGACGGACACATAATCAGTCCGCAACGGGTACTATTATTATTATTATGACTCTTCACTGGTTGTTGAAGATGGGGAGGAAGAGCGCATGGGAATGTCCGGAGTACTCTTTTTCTTCTTCTCCCCTCCTCCTCCTCCTCCTCCTCCTCCTTCTTCTTCTTCTTCTTCTTCTTCTTCTTCTTCTTCTTCTTCTTCTTCTTCTTCTTCTTCTTCTTCTTCTTCTTCTTCTTCTTCTTCTTCTTCTTCTTCGATCTCTAATAATCACAGCAACGCAATATCTAAAATTAGCAGCTCCTAGTGGCTAAAAAGGCTTGCGAACGCGGTTCATGAGCCGGATACCAGGCGTTCGAAGCTCAGCTGCGACCGATTTGTGCAGCAGACCATGTCGTGCTGGTATGGGAGCCGGTCGTTCAGAAAGCAATGGCAAACTACTGAACGTAACACTTGCCTAGTATATCAACAGCAGCTGAACAATACTGGTGTTGACTGCAACGTCCCGTAAGGGATACGCCAAAAAAAAAAAAAAAATTGAAACATTAGAGTGAAAGAGATGGTGTGTCTTGCTAGTTCACAATACACGATTGTGTTTGCGTGAGTGTTTATGCCCGAGTACTCATTTATATTGTTTGCGTGACTATCTTCATACGTGTGTGTTTCTATGATGTATATCACGTGTGTATATCTGTGTGTGAGTGTAAATGTGTTTAATCGAGTATCATGATCTGTTCGATCGTCATGCGAGAATGCTGGACAAAGCAATTAATTACTATGACAACCAAACAGGTCGATCTCGTTGCCTGGCGTCATTGAGACTGGCAGTGTAGCTTTGTGTTTTGTCTCCATTTAATTCTAAAAACCTGCGGGTGGCTGGTGTTTAAACTGTTTTGAGCTGTCAATATTTCCCCTGGTTCGTTACTCTAGGTGTTGAAGGTAAGAACAATGTCGTTGAAATAATTATGCAAATGTCGACTTTAATATTGAAAAATTTCTATCAATCACTCACACAAGCATTCAACCGGACATTGAACATAACAATCAGGGAAAGATATACGTGCCATCAATCATCAAGTCTGGCTATTTTTAGCGAATATCTTTGGTAATAAAC
Source organism: Cepaea hortensis (assembly GCA_963921405.1). Classification (NCBI taxonomy): domain Eukaryota; kingdom Metazoa; phylum Mollusca; class Gastropoda; order Stylommatophora; family Helicidae; genus Cepaea; species Cepaea hortensis. Next base: position 23,044,262 of record OY992891.1, read on the forward strand.
AAGTTCAATGAACGATTGGTCAACTCAAGTTCAAATATATATATAGGTCCAGCAGATGCAGCAGATATTTGACCTTCTTCTTCTTCGTACGCCTTCAGAAGTCAATCTGACTATATTTAACAAACGTTCTTTGTACACTTTCAGAAGACAACCTGACTATATTTAACAAACGTTCTTTGTACGCCTTCAAAAGTCAACCTGACTATATTTCACAAACGTTCTTTGTACGCCTTCAAAAGTCAACCTGACTATATTTAACAAACGTTCTTTGTACGCCTTCAGAAGTCAACCAGACTATATTTCACAAACGACATTCGTACGCCTTCAGAAGGCAGCCTGACTTTATTTAACAAAGGCAGCGGTAACCTGAAGCTCGTTGACATCTCCGTGGATTCTGTCCCCAAATGGTGCGGGTGTCGGCCAAAATAGTTTTCACAAAAATGTATTCCCTTGTGATGTTAAACTCAAAAGCCACAATCAGTTTGTTGTACGATTTATTGCTTGGCATATTTGGCTGCATCTCGCCAGTTGCACAGTTATATGTTATATAAAGTGAATAAATGAATTATACTTGTGCTGAAATAATTAGAACTCTTGTCACCGTACACCACCATCCATCCATCATGTGCCATGCAGATAAACGTGGGCGGTCATGTTTTGCCATCACACTCGATCACCAGAGTCGTGGATCAGCTCCGTGTTCCTGTCTCGACCATGCCACGTGGCCAAGCCATCCAGTATTTACTTCTCGGTCTTCCCCTTAGTCTCTTCCCTTCGATCTTGCCTGTTGTCACCACGTTCTCCATTTCATTCTTCTCATAACATGCCCAAAAACAAACTTTAACTGTCTACGTCTAATGTCTCTAATCAGTTTACGATCTTCATTTGTTTCTTGAAGGACTTGTTCATAGGTTTTTCTGTCTGTCCATGGTATTCTTTCATTTTCCTCAGAAACCACATTTTCACAGCCATCAGATGTTTTTCAGCTTGTCTGCTCATTGTCCACGCTTCACATCCATACAAAAGCACAGGTTCTATGTAGCAATTCAACACTCGTTTTCTCGTTTCAATTGATATCTTTTTATTGGTCAGTATGTTTTTCATCTTGCAAAAGGCTACCTTTGCAATGGCAATTCTTGTTCTAATTTCTTCAAGGCATCTCCTATCAGATGTTGTGACTGTTCCGAGATAACTACACAGATTCACTTGTTTAAGAATGTGCCCATTTACTTGTATATTACATTGTGATATTTCCTTGTGCCCAGTGACGACCAAAATCTGTGATTTCTTACAATTCAATTCTAACCCTAGTTGTTCACTGTGTGCAACAACCTCACCTACTAAATGAAGTCCTGTTCATTGCCTGAAATCGAGACTGTGTCATCTGCATATCTAATGTTATTGATGCATTGTTCCCCAATGTTGATTCCTTCCATATCTCCTATATTTCTGAAAATATTTTCACTGTACAGGTACAAAAAAGTTATGGAGACATTACACATTCCTGTCTCACACCTCTCTTGATAGGCTGATATTGACCTACTTCATTATCAATTCTTATGGCAGCTTGTTGTTTCCAATATATGTTTTGTACAAGTCTAAGGTCTTTTCCATCAATTTGTAGATCTTCAAGCATCCTTATCATGTCGACATGTCTCACTTTATCGAAAGCCTTTGTTTAGTCAATAAAGCTAAGGTGTAGACCTTTGTTTACTTCTATAGAACGTTCGATTACGGTTCTCAGTAAATACACAGCATTTACTGTGCCTTTGCCTTCTACAAACCCACATTGTTCTTCTATTTCAGGTTGTATTTGCCTGATTTATTTGGGATTGCAATAAATACAGAGTTACATAATTCATGAGGTATATATTCCATAACATATATTGAATTCAGCAGTCTGGTAACTTTATCTATTCCAGATTCTTCTAAAGCATTAATCATTTCTGTTGTGATGCTGTCTGAACCAGTGGTCTTGCCAGATTTCATATTGTTAAGAGCATTCTGATCCTCCATCTTCAAAATTGATGATCCTTCTGTACACCACAGCAAGTTGTATTAATCGATTCCAGTGTGAGTACCAAGCGACGTACATAGGTAGAACGCGGTGTCAGTTAGCAAATCGAGTAGGAGAACATATAACAGTATGGGTGGAAAAGAAAGTTAATCTCAGTCGAACTCAGCCATCTCGAAAATCTGCTTAATAGCTTTCATAAAAGGGGTTACGGACGCAGTTCGTAATCCCGTATACCCATGTTCGAAACACAGCTGTGGGCGATTTGGCAGCAGACCGCCTTGCGTTGTTTTTTTACGAAATGTTTTGGGTGCCGGTCGTTCAGAAAGCAATGGCAAACTAGCGAAGTGATAACCACAGCAAATAATGCTGGTGTTGACTGCGACGTCCTCTAAAGGATATGCAACTAACTTTAGCTTTCATAAAGTTAAACGAGAAAAGGCGTTTCGCAGAACACTAAAAGAATACTAAATGATTACTCAAATTTATCGAGTCATTTGCAATTAGGATGACCCAGTCAGTTTTGTGCAAACGTACAGACTTCATTCTAAATTTGCTATTATCGTTGGGATAACTATTGATCCACACTCGAACAATATCAGTGCCTATATATTTTAAGTAGTTCATCCAAAGTAAAATTCATTTATACACTTCAAATGATATAAAACTCTGTAGGATGCACCTGAAGAGTTACAGCGAAATATCCATGATAACAAAATAGCTTTCAGTGTTCTGCATATGGTGGAGTCTCGCGCAGTAAGTGTTTAGCTGTCATTTTACTAATTCCGCAGTTCTAAGGGTACATTCATCGGTATTCCTATATTTAGTTTCTTGAACAAATGGTATTTCAGCTTGCTGTGCTCCGTGTTGAGTCTGACGATTATTACTTGCCATCTTCAGTGGAGTTTATAAATTGTGTAATCTTGCTGGTGGCCTGGATGCGTTTATTCAACCTTGGTTCTGTAAGTGCCTCTTATGCATCTCTTGGTCTCATCGTAGGTTATGTTTTAGTTTTAAATTACCCTTCGTTAGTAGATTGTTCCAGTCCCCCAACATGGCGGATAGGCATTTGAATCATTAAGGCCTCTGGATTGTATATGCTTGGGGCTTCTGTCTGCTGTTGCATTTTCCTCATGTTGGACTGGTAGTGCATGGTTCCGTCGCCCTGCTACTGAGTTGAGTGCGTGGAGCGACACTGTGAGCTGCGAATTTTACGTAGAATGCTTTTACATCTGTCCGTGATTGTTTGTAGCGTGAACTGCATGTTCGGAATTATGGCGGACGACCTGTCGCTGAATTGGCTGCATTTTCAGTTCACGAGTGCATTTTTCTCGGAGACTCCTGGGGGTTGTTGTTGGAGCTACGGAGTTCGTGCTTTGTGCGACGCTTTCAGCGGGCCGCCCTGCGGAAAGAGACTGGGAATATGGGATAAAACCTGGGGCGATGAAGTCGTTCTAGTGACTGCCGTTTCCATCGACGATGAAGTGTATTTTTCTTGGAGGACGTTTGTGTTGGCATTCTGGCGCACGCATTATGCACAGTGTACCTATGCGGGCTGTTGGCTTGCCGAGACTCCTGTCTGTTCCGCTTTTCACAAGGGGCAGTGAGGAGCATATTGTGTGATATTCACTGGCACGGGAACGGAGTATAATGGGGACGACCCGTTACCGTGAGGTTGGAACCACGACTGACTAACTAACCAACCAACCAACCAACCAACCAACCAACCAACCAACCAACCAACCAACCAACCAACCAACCAACCAACTAACTAACTAACTAACTAACTAACTAACTAACTAACTAACTAACTAACTGATTGACTGACTGACGACCGACCCACCCACCAACCAACCAACCAACCAACCAACCAACCAAACAACCAACTAACTAACTAGCTGTGTATATATGTATATATATATATATATATATATATATATATATATATATATATATATATATATATATATATATATATATATATACTTCCGGTACAATGGCGACAAAATGAAGCGTTACTTTTCGGAAGGACGCTATTTAGTGTTTTTCATTGGATTTCGTGTGATTTCCTTTGGATTCCCTGTGAATAGTGTTTCCCTGCGGATTATGTGATGTTATATTGTGTTCCTTTTATTGGAAGTTTTCAAAAGAAGCCACGGAAGGCAGGTGGTGGATGTAATTTTGAGGGCAGCCGACAGATATTTGTGGGTCATGGCCTCGAGTTACACGACGGCAGGCAGAGGAACTCTTCTTGAGTCAATGGCTGCGGTCTCCGACCAGTAAGGTCACTGCCATAGAGGAAAGCAACGGCAAACTACCTCTTTAAAAGTGCCTAGTATATCATGATTCGCTTAAAGAAATGCTGTGTATATGCTGCGAACAGTTATTGAACGTGCTATAGAAGTAAACAAGGATATACATCTTTGCTTTATTGACTATACAAAGGCTTTTGATAGAGTTAGACATGTCAGCATGGTGAATATGCTTGCAGATCTACAAATTGATGGGAAAGACATTAGACTTATAAAAAACATATAGTGGAAACAACAAGCTGCAATAAGGATTGATAATGAAGTGGGACAGTATCAACCTATTAAGAGAGGTGTTAGGCAGGGATGTGTGATGTCTCCAGATCTTTTTTCACTATACAGTGAAAATATTTTCAGAAATGTAGAGGATATAAATGGAATCAGCATTGGAGGACGAAACATCAATAACATTAGATATGCAGATGATACAGTATTAATTGCAGACAATGTGCAGGACCTGCAACAATTAGTAGGTGCGGTTGTTGTACACAGTGAGCAACTGGGGTTAGAATTAAATTGTAAAAAGACTCAGGTTATGGTCGTCACTAGGAAGGAAGAAGTGCCACAATGTAATATACAAGTAAATGGAAATATTCTTCAACAAGTGAATCGGTACAATTATCTTGGAACAGTCATAACATCTGATGGGAGATGCCTTGAAGAGATTAGAACAAGAATCGCCACGGCGAAAGTAGTCTTTAGCAAGATGAAAAATATTCTGACCAATAAAAAGATGTCAACTGAAACGAGAAAAAGAGTGTTGAGGGGATACATAGAGCCTGTTCTTTTGTATGGATGTGAAACTTGGCAAATCCCGAAACAACCACATAATCAATGAGCAGTCAAGCTGAAAAACATCTGATGGCTGCAGAAATGTGGTTTCTGGGGAAAATGCAAAGAATACCATGGACAGACAGAAAAACCAATGACCAAGTACTACAGGAGACAAATGAACATCGTAAACTGATTAGAGAAATTAGACGTAGACAGTCAAAATTTTTTGGACATGTTATGAGAAGAAATGGATTGGAGAACTTAGTGACAACTGGCAAGCTCGAAGGGAACAGACCAAGAGGAAGACCGAGAGGCAAATACCTGGATGGCTTGGCCACATGGCATGGACGAGACAAGAACACTGAGCTGATCCACGACACTGGTGATCGAGTGAAATGGCGAGTCATGACCGCCCACGCTTTCCGGCATGGCACATGATTGATTGATTGATATATATGTATATATATGGCACCTTGCCGTCTTAACAGACGACAGTTTGTTACATTGTGCTTCAAAAAGGCATAATAACTACAACACATGGCGGTGTCTCCATAGCAAAACCCTGGGCTGAATTGTAGAGACCACGTGTTGCCCATGCAGCACGATCCCTCTCTCGGCCTGTCTAGTTTACTCCAGAGGAAAGGTAACACCAATACGTCTGGAACGGTTCCTAATGTTGCTGTATGTAGCCGGGGCGCAGTGTTGGGGTGAGCGCCCAACATTGCTTAAATACCTCAATGGCTCGTGAATACATAACCTCTGCAGCAAAAGTCCAACTCCTGGCCTTCACGTGGCGGAACTGTTTCTACTAACAGGAGAAGGGGTGATGGCGAGTTTCTGGAGCCGAAAAATAACCAGTATGCTCTAGATGTGTATGCACGTACATGCATGCGCAAACACGTGTGTACGCGCGTACACATCTAAACTCGAGTGAGACCACAGTCTGCTCTAGCAAGGGAAAGGTTCTGAAGACGGAGGCAACCAGCCAGGAGGCGCACCACAGAAATCAGGATGCCACGCAATCACGCAAAATGGAATATGTCGACTACTGCTAAATGTTATGGTGCTCGCCCTGCTTTGGACCCCCAGGCAGGTGCAGTGCCGGGCCCTATGTCTCGAAAGGGTCCAACCACAACTACTGGAGGTCCTTCTAAGATGTCATGTGGAGCCAGGGGACATGAGAATAGAACGGCTGGCCATAACAAACTAAGACTTAAAATAATGCACTGGAATGCGGAGGGAGTCAGCAAAACAAAAAAAAAAAAAGAATTGGAAAACATCCTGAACCAAGAAAAAGTAAGCGTATGTTGCTTGCAAGAAACTCACCTCAACGAAAATATAGCCTTCAAAATCAGAGGCTACCAGTGTTACCGATCTGACCGAAAGGACAGACGAAAAGGTGGGATACTGACCCTTGTAAAAAATAACATCACTGCTTACCAAATCGAAGTCTACATGGAAGGGGCTGAGTATCAGACACTTAAACTTAAGACAGGTAATACATACCTACATCTGATCAATTACTACTGTTCAAGTGATCGTCCACAGGCACTAGACACACTACCATTAACAGAAAAAATGATTGTGTGTGGCGATTTCAATAGCCACTCACAGAGTTGGGGCTATGATCACATGGACCAGAGAGGAGAGAGACTGGAAGACTGGCAGGATGAGAACAGATTCATCTTTATGAACAAGCCGTCTGACCCACATACATTCTACTCGAGATCATGGCACACTACAACTACACCTGACCTGGCTTGTCATTCACCAGACCTGGAGTGGACCATTACACGAATTGTTGGGAAACAACTTGGTGGTAGTGACCATCGGCCAGTCTTTCTAACTGTAGAAAATGAGCTTGTTAGTGAAAGCAGCACCCTCTCGAGGTGGAACTACAAGAAAGCAGACTGGGCAATGTACAAGAATCGCACCAGCATACTGGTTAGAAACCTGAACACTGAGAAAGACATAAATAAAGTAGTTGAAGAGTTTGGGAAATGCATACTACAGGCAGCGCAAGAAACAGTACCAAGAGGAACCCGTAAACAATATAAACCCTACTGGAGTAGTGAACTGGAACAGTTGCATAATGATGTGGAAGTGTGTAGAAAGCAAGCAGAGGCCACGCCCAGCCAAGAGCATCACAATAAATTCCAGCACGCAAAAGCCAAATTTCAAAGGGCGAAGCTGCAGGCGAGACGGAAAAGCTGGCAGGAGAAAACGGAGTCTATGAACTTTTAAAGAGACACAAGGAAATTGTGGAAGCTAATAAAACAACTTAACGATGAGGGCACAGGGAGAAACTCAAAAATTGCACTACATAAAGATGGAAACATCTTAACAAGAAAGCAAGCAGCTGACCATTTTGCGGACTCATTCGCACAAGATAACAATATCAAAATTAGTCCAGAAAAACACAAGAGATTCGAGAGAAACGGCAACATACAGGACAGAAGGAAATAGTACATGAGGTTCTGGAGGCACCCATCACAATCAGCGAACTGGAGCTAGCCATATCAAAACTTAAAATGAGAAAGTCACCAGGAGCTGATGGTATCTCCAATGAAATGATCAGGAACCTAGGAACAGAGGCCAAAGCAAAGCTGTTGCAGATCTTCAATAACAGCATGCTTTAGGCAGTGTTCCACAAGCCTGGAGAGAAGCAATCATGATACCCCTCCTAAAATCAGGGAAAGATATTTCCACTGCCTCAAGCTACAGACCAATTAGCCTCACCAGCTGTCTCTGCAAAACACTGGAGCGCATCATCAATCACAGACTGCAGTGGTACATTGAAAGTAAAAACATCCTTGTGCCACAGCAGGCTGGCTTTAGGCAGTGCTACTCTACGGAAGATCAGACAACCTACCTCTCTCAAGAAATTGAGGATGCATTCCAAGAGAAGAAGCTGGTGCTTGCGGCAGGGATAGATTTGAAGAAAGCCTTTGACAAAGTCTGGAAAGAAGGTCTGATTTATGAAACTGAGAAACTGTAAATTCAATGGTAGAATGTATAATGGGTAAAAGCATACTTGCACAACAGAAGAGCCCGAGTACAGATAGACGGACTCAAGAGCAAGAAAGTACTACACGTAGGCCCCGGTTAACGTCAGGGTTACGTTCTTGGAAAACGCGACGTTAAGTGAAACGACGTATAGCGAAACACTATTTCCTACCTGTACTGCGTCACTGTGTTCCCCAGGGCGGAGTCTTGTCCCCCCGCACTTTTTATAATCTTCATCAATGATCTCGTTGCTAATCTACCGCATGGAATTAAAGCCGCAATGTACGCCGATGACCTGGTTCTATGGAGCACAAATGAACATGCATCAGTGGCCACCAGATTGCTACAAAGAGCTGTAGATACATTTGTTGCATGGGCAAATAGATGGTGTGTTAGCATAAACACTGACAAGTGCAGCACCACCCTTTTTACCCTCTCTCCAAAACAAAAGGCAGGGATGATCCAGATAAATGGAACACCCCTAAGAGAAGATAAAGAACCAATATACCTTGGAGTAATATGTGATGGCAGGCTGACATGGAGAAAGCACATCAACAAAGCAGTAGCAAAAGCCAGAAGGAAAATAGCCAACCTGAAAAAGCTAAGTGGAACCACATGGGGAGCCAGTGGGAAAAATACTTAGCAAAGTTTATCAACAGAGCATACCACCACATCTGGAATACGGGTCAACTGCGTGGTGTTCGGCATCAAAAACCACACTACGAGAGCTGGACAAGGTGCAAAATCAAGCACTTAGAGTCACCACAGGAGGGATGAGATCAACCCCTATAGTGGAAAAGGCAGAAGATGGGGAGGACACAAGCACAGAGAGAGCGCAGAGATACGAAAACACTAATACAAGCTTGCCAGGCCACCCTATGAAGAACAGATTTGAAAACCTTCATATGGGGCGGTTGAAAAAAGTAGTTTTATCCACCAGACCAAACGACTCTGCAGAGAAACCACCGATCTGCCCACAGTTGGTATCCCCCTAACAACTATTCCAGAGCGAACTCCGTGGAAAGATGAACATAGACTATCATTACAAATCCAGACAAAAGTGAGAGGAATATTTGACAAGGAAGAACAGAACAATGTGCAGCGCAGAACAGCCACTGTCAGCTTCCTTGATGAAGAATACCCACAGGACCTCTGGATCCGAGTCTACACAGATGGGTCAACACAAAATGCTATTCGAAATGGAGGAGCGGGAGTGTACATAGAATACCCAAATAATACTAGGGACACAGCCAGAGTACCGACAGGAAAGTACTGCCATAACTATGATGCTAAAATTGAGGCAATCAAGATAGCAACAGAGAAATTACTAAATACCACCAATAATACACAACCTGTGGTGCTATTAACAGATGCAAAATCAGTACTCGGGTCGCTCCTGTCTGGGAAATTGCCAGTACTAAGGACACTACTTTCTGAACTTGGCAGTCAGCATAAGGTCACCATACAGTGGATACCATCCCACTGTGGAGTCCCCGGAAACGACAGAGCTGATCAATTGGCTAAGGAAGGAGCCAAAGAAGAACAGCCTGATGTGCCCGTTACATACCACCAAAAGAAAAGAATGATTAAATCAGTCAGAAAGCCACCAAAAGCTGCTCAAGATGACTACCACGTTATGGATAGACCAAAACAAGTCATTATTCTGCGCCTCAGAAAAGGACACAATAGACTACACAACCACATGTATACAAAATTCAAGATTGGTGAAACAGCCATGTGCACATGTGGATTGGCGTCGCAGACAGCAGAGCACATACTCCAAGACTGCCCAAAATATAACATATCAAGGCAAACCTTCTGGCCTACAGAGATGACAGTGAAAGATAAACTCTATGGACCACTGTGTGAACAGAAAAAGACTGTTAGATTCATACAAGAGACAGCATTGCAGTTATAGACATATTTCAAGCGAACGAAAGAAGAAGATGAACATCTGGAACAAGACAAGCTGCAGAAGTTGCCAGATCTGATTGGCATCTTGCCGATAGTTTGTGCTTAAAAAAGGCGTAATAACTACACCACATGGTGGTAGGAATTGTGACTGGACAGACCCATTCGCGCTGTAAATATTCCTCCACAATGGATGCAAGTGAACACATGGTCATTTCCACCATCACCCACCAACTGACGTCTCACTCGCTCAGTGTATGATCTATCTGTTATTTTCCCCCCTCTGGTATCTTTATTCAGTTCCTGATCTGTGCCTTCCATGCAATGAAATCAGCGGCGATATGTTCCCAAGGTGCAATATCAATGCCTATTTCAATCATGTCCCGCCATTTCACATTTTTGTACCGTAGTAGTGGCCAACACCGAGATCTTTCAACCATCTGTAATTCACAACAACAACAAAACAGATGTCCTCTTGTATTCTATCGTCATACATCCTTCGAATGTGACCTACCCATCTAAGACTACGAAGACTGAACATTGAACAAACCGTCACACAACCTGATCTTTCCAATACTTCAGTATTTGTGATTTTGTCTTACCACTTAATACCAAGTCAAAGATCAAATATAATAATCAAAGATATGGAAACTAATCACCAGAAAAATGAATCCAGAAATTTTTTTAAAGTACTGAAGTCAATGAAACGAGGGCACCAACAAAACACATATGGTTTAAAAGACAAAAATGGGAATATGATAAATACCAATGAGGAAATGTGCAACACATGGAAAGAATATTTTATTGAATTACTAAATTGTGAAGCTCCAAGTAACATTTTCCCACAGGAAGAGGTTCTAACATGCGAACCACAAATTGAAGAACCTACATTTGAAGAAATCCTATATGTAATCACACGACTTAAAAACAATAAGGCAACTGGGACTGATGGAATTGCTGCTGAATTTATAAAGGCAGGTGGCCATGCATTACATCTAAAGCTATACGAACTAATAATAAAAATCTGGAGGACAGAAGAATTACCCCATGACTGGAAAGAGTCATTATTGATACCTATCTTTAAGAAAGGAGACAAGTTCCAATGTGGAAATTATAGAGGCATATCACTACTGTCCACAAGCTATAAGATACTATCAGCAGTATTACTAAATAGACTAAAACCATATTCAGAAGACATATTAGGTGACTACCAGGCGGGTTTTAGACAAAACAGATCAACAATAGATCAGATATTTATCTTACGACAAATAGCCGAGAAACATTGGGAATATAAAAGAGATCTCCATAACATTTTTGTGGATTTTAAAAAGGCTTATGATAGTGTCCATAGGAATAGTCTATGGAATGTTATGCAGGAATTTGGAATACCAAGGAAGTTAATTAACATGACCAAACTATGCATGGAAGATACTTATAATATAGTAACATATAAAGGCAGGAAATCAGACCCCTTCCAAATAACATCTGGCTTGAAACAGGGTGATGCACTATCGCCGCTACTCTTCAATCTGGCTCTAGAGAAAGTTGTAAGGAAGGTAAAGGAGGAATGTGATATTGGAGGAACATCCAAGCTGCTTGGTTATGCAGATGATATAGATATTATAGGGCAAAGTGAACAAAAGACATTAGAAATATTGACTCACTTAAAGGAAAAAGCCCAACAGATGGGGCTGGTTATCAACCAAGATAAGACAGAATATATGGTAATTTCAAGAGACGGAATGGCTAAAAACTCTGGCCACATACAAATAGATAATATGACCATTAAAAGAACGGAAACATACAAATACCTGGGTACAATCTTCAACTGCTCCAACATCATAAGGGAAGAAATACAAACTAGAATCAACTCTGGAAATAAGATATACTATGCACTACAACATCTACTAAAATCAAAGGCGCTATCTCGTAACACCAAAATCACAATATACAAAACACTGATCAGACCAGTTGTGCTGTATGGCTCTGAAACCTGGAGTACAACGAAAGGAGACGAAGCCTTGTTACAAACCTTTGAGAACAAAATTTTAAGACGCATCTTTGGACCCATTAGGGATACACAAAGTGGAGAGTGGAAAAGAAGAAGTAACAAAGACATTTATGATTTGTTTAAGTCCCCGCTAATCACTGGTATCATGAAGGCTAATAGACTACAATGGCTGGGGCATATAGAAAGAATGGAAGATAATAGGGAAACAAAACTCGCTTACACTCAGGAAATAAATGACCGTAGACCCCGAGGTAGACCAAGAAGGCGGTGGAGAGATAATATACATACAGACCTACAAGCACTTGGAATCAACGACTGGCAAGAGAAGGTCCACCAGAGAGACGAATGGAGACAGATTGTATTTGCAGCAAAGAACCTCAATGGCTCGGAACGCTGAAGAAGAACTTAATACCAAGTATTCTTCTCAGACATAGCATATGAAAGCTGTATAAACTTTTTTTCTTGGTGTGAGTAAGTTGACCAGGCTTCACTGCCATAAAGAAGAGTACTAAGGGCACAGACTTGATAGGAATGATAGACCAGGAGTTATGTTTTGGCAGTAAGCTTCCTGTCATCCCAAATTCTTTTTTGTTAACCTGTTCATTGTTGTTGCTGTCTTACATGCTTCTTTAGTCATATGCTGCCCATGTCGCATGACCAGGCCTTCCTCAACACACAGTGGGGCGGTCGCGTGTCTGCACGCGCGACCTCTGACAACCGCCGTTGACGTGGCGCGGGAATTGATGATCATTTGCGATGACATAAAGGTGTTTGTGTGTTCGCCAGGGGACACCAGTGGACCGGGTTTCCATCCCCCTGAAGGCTTGAAATCTTTGATCAAAATCATGTCACATCGGTTAAAAACATCCGGTGTATGTGGTTGTCTTTGTGTTCACATGTGCCTCAGTATTTCAAGTAGCAATTCAAGGAATGTATTTTGTAGCAATTCTAGGATTGTATAATGTAGCAATCCTAAGAGTGTATAATATAGCAATTCTAGGAAAGTAGAATGTAGCAATTCAATGACTGTATAATGTAGCAATTCTTTGGCTGTACAATGTAGCAATTCCTAGGCTGTATAATGTAGATATTCTAGGATGTATAACGTAGCAATTCTAGGAGTGTATAATGTAGATATTCTAGGATGTATAACGTAGCAATTCTAAGAGTGTATAATGTAGATATTCTAGGATGTATAACGTAGCAATTCTAGGATTTATAATGTAGATATTCTAGGATGTATAACGTAGCAATTCTAGGAGTGTATAATGTAGATATTCTAGGATGTATAACGTAGCAATTCTAGGAGTGTATAATGTAGATATTCTAGGATGTATAATGTAGATATTCTAGGAGTGTATAATGTAGATATTCTAGGATGTATAACGTAGCAATTCTAGGATTTATAATGTAGCAATTCTAGGAGTGTATAATGTAGATATTCTAGGATGTATAACGTAGCAATTCTAAGAGTGTATAATGTAGATATTCTAGGATGTATAACGTAGCAATTCTAGGATTTATAATGTAGATATTCTAGGATGTATAACGTAGCAATTCTAGGAGTGTATAATGTAGATATTCTAGGATGTATAATGTAGCAATTCTAGGAGTGTATAATGTAGATATTCTAGGATGTATAATGTAGATATTCTAGGAGTGTATAATGTAGATATTCTAGGTTGTATAACGTAGCAATTCTAGGATTTATAATGTATCAATTCTAGGAGTGTATAATGTAGATATTCTAGGATGTATAACGTAGCAATTCTAGGATTTATAATGTAGATATTCTAGGATGTATAACGTAGCAATTCTAGGAGTGTATAATGTAGATATTCTAGGATGTATAATGTAGCAATTCTAGGAGTGTATAATGTAGATATTCTAGGATGTATAACGTAGCAATTCTAGGATTTATAATGTAGCAATTCTAGGATGTATAATATAGATATTCTAGGCTGTATAATGTAGCAATTCTAGGAATGTATAATGTAGCAATTCTAGGATGTATAACGTAGCAATTCTAGGAGTGTATAATGTAGATATTCTAGGATATATAACGTAGCAATTCTAGGAGTGTATAATGTAGATATTCTAGGATGTATAACGTAGCAAGTCTAGGAGTGTATAATGTAGATATTCTAGGATGTATAATGTAGCAATTCTAGGATGTATAATGTAGATATTCTAGGATGTATAATGTAGCAATTCTAGGAGTGTATAATGTAGATATTCTAGGATGTATAACGTAGCAATTCTAGGAGTGTATAATGTAGATATTCTAGGATGTATAACGTAGCAATTATAGGAGTGTATAATGTAGATATTCTAGGATGTATAACGTAGCAATTCTAGAAGTGTATAATGTAGATATTCTAGGATGTATAATGTAGCAATTCTAGGATTTATAATGTAGCAATTCTAGGATGTATAACGTAGCAATTCTAGGAGTGTATAATGTAGATATTCTAGGATGTATAACGTAGCAATTCTAGGAGTGTATAATGTAGATATTCTAGGATATATAACGTAGCAATTCTAGGAGTGTATAATGTAGATATTCTAGGATATATAACGTAGCAATTCTAGGAGTGTATAATGTAGATATTCTAGGATATATAACGTAGCAATTCTAGGAGTGTATAATGTAGATATTCTAGGATGTATAACGTAGCAATTCTAGGAGTGTATAATGTAGATATTCTAGGATATATAACGTAGCAATTCTAGGAGTGTATAATGTAGATATTCTAGGATATATAACGTAGCAATTCTAGGAGTGTATAATGTAGATATTCTAGGATGTATAACGTAGCAATTCTAGGAGTGTATAATGTAGATATTCTAGGATATATAACGTAGCAATTATAGGAGTGTATAATGTAGATATTCTAGGATGTATAACGTAGCAATTCTAGGAGTGTATAATGTAGATATTCTAGGATATATAACGTAGCAATTCTAGGAGTGTATAATGTAGATATTCTAGGATATATAACGTAGCAATTCTAGGAGTGTATAATGTAGATATTCTAGGATATATAACGTAGCAATTCTAGGAGTGTATAATGTAGATATTCTAGGATATATAACGTAGCAATTCTAGGAGTGTATAATGTAGATATTCTAGGATATATAACGTAGCAATTCTAGGAGTGTATAATGTAGATATTCTAGGATATATAACGTAGCAATTCTAGGAGTGTATAATGTAGATATTCTAGGATATATAACGTAGCAATTCTAGGAGTGTATAATGTAGATATTCTAGGATGTATAACGTAGCAATTCTAGGAGTGTATAATGTAGATATTCTAGGATGTATAACGTAGCAATTCTAGGAGTGTATAATGTAGATATTCTAGGATATATAACGTAGCAATTCTAGGAGTGTATAATGTAGATATTCTAGGATGTATAACGTAGTAATTCTAGGAGTGTATAATGTAGATATTCTAGGATATATAACGTAGCAATTCTAGGAGTGTATAATGTAGATATTCTAGGATATATAACGTAGCAATTCTAGGAGTGTATAATGTAGATATTCTAGGATGTATAACGTAGCAATTCTAGGAGTGTATAATGTAGATATTCTAGGATGTATAACGTAGCAATTCTAGGAGTGTATAATGTAGATATTCTAGGATGTATAACGTAGCAATTCTAGGAGTGTATAATGTAGATATTCTAGGATATATAACGTAGCAATTCTAGGAGTGTATAATGTAGATATTCTAGGATATATAACGTAGCAATTCTAGGAGTGTATAATGTAGATATTCTAGGATATATAATGTAGCAATTCTAGGAGTGTATAATGTAGATATTCTAGGATATATAACGTAGCAATTCTAGGAGTGTATAATGTAGATATTCTAGGATGTATAACGTAGCAATTCTAGGAGTGTATAATGTAGATATTCTAGGATGTATAACGTAGCAATTCTAGGAGTGTATAATGTAGATATTCTAGGATATATAACGTAGCAATTCTAGGAGTGTATAATGTAGATATTCTAGGATATATAACGTAGCAATTCTAGGAGTGTATAATGTAGATATTCTAGGATGTATAATGTAGCAATTCTAGGAGTGTATAATGTAGATATTCTAGGATGTATAACGTAGCAATTCTAGGAGTGTATAATGTAGATATTCTAGGATATATAACGTAGCAATTCTAGGAGTGTATAATGTAGATATTCTAGGATGTATAACGTAGCAATTCTAGGAGTGTATAATGTAGATATTCTAGGATATATAACGTAGCAATTCTAGGAGTGTATAATGTAGATATTCTAGGATATATAACGTAGCAATTCTAGGAGTGTATAATGTAGATATTCTAGGATATATAACGTAGCAATTCTAGGAGTGTATAATGTAGATATTCTAGGATATATAACGTAGCAATTCTAGGAGTGTATAATGTAGATATTCTAGGATATATAACGTAGCAATTCTAGGAGTGTATAATGTAGCAATTCTAGGAGTGTATAATGTAAATATTCTTCAGCGTTCCGAGCCATTGAGGTTCTTTGCTGCAGATCCAATTCGATTCCATTCGTCTCTCTGGTTGACCCTCTCTTGCCAGTTGTTGATTCCAAGTACTTGTAGATCTGTATATATATATTATCTCTCCACCGTCTTCTTGGTCTACCTCGGGGTCTACGGTCATTTATTTCCTGAGTGTAAACGAGTTTTGTTTCCCTATTGTCTTCCATTCTTTCTATATGCCCCAGCCATTGTAGTCTATTAGCCTTCATGATACCAGTGATTAGCGGGGTCTTAAACAGATCATAAATGTCGTTGTTACTTCTTCTTTTCGATTAGTAATGTACATAAATGTATTGTAATACTATAAACCTACGGTACTTTAAAATAATCTGTCATCTCCTTCCGTGTCTTTGAGGCTCGAGCTTTCTGTGCGGCCATGTTCCGTATCTTACGCAGAAGTAGGATCTGTGTTGCATTTCATTTCTCTTACATTTCAAACCAGTCGATGCACTTTGATAACATTGTTTCTGCTTCTGAGTGGCTAATTGATTGTAGGTTTTTGGTTAAGCACTGATCCTTCGACGTCATCAATTTGTTCTTCTTCAATAGTAGCTACACTAGAAACAATTTCATCATCGTTCAAAATTTCAAATCCTCCATCCATTTTGTCACAATCCAACCAATCTGTTACTTCTTTTGGCGTGTTTTCACTGTTTAGTCCTACATTGTTGCACAGTTGTACAGTTTCCTCAACACTAATATCCTTAGTTCCGTCAGTTTCGTCAATAGGTTCAGGCAAGAGATTATTCCACAAATCCTTCAGACTAGGTACTGTAAGGTCACCCCTGGCAGTGGAGATATTGAAAATAGAGTCCTTTTGTTGATACTCACGCATTGATTGATTGATTGATTGATTGATTTAGGAATCGACATCACATCATTCGGGACATTCCCATAAGCGCTCCGTCTCCATCCTCAGCAGCCAGCGAAGAGTTCCAACACCAATAGTACCAGTAGCAATCTGATTATATGTCCGTCTTGCCTTTCCTCTGAGCGTTGAGCGTCGGCCTGATCCCCTCGTCACTCCTCGCTGTCTCATTCTTGCCAGACCATGGTAACCCATTTGCTCCTCCGAGGTGTACACGTGCTCCCACAAGGCCGCAACCACGTCTGCCTTGTCATGTATCAATACTCCACCAAGTTCTGCAGAGCCAGCCAATCTGTCCGCCTGTTCATTTCCCAGCACACCGGCATGCCCCGGAGAAAAGATCCAGGCGATGCTTGTCACCCGTGACCTCCGAAGCGAAGCAAGCCACTCCGCACGAAGCCTGCCCGTCCTCACCCTCGTCAGCATTCTTTCTGAGTCAGTTACAAGCACGATGTGTGTGTGTGTGTGTATGTGTATGTGTGTGTGTGTGTGTGTGTGTGGTATTCTCCATCCAGCGGAGAGCCGCAGTGACTGCCTCCACCTCAATTCTTAAGCTGGATGTTGTAGTATCATATGCCAGGCTCTCCTGCACCAAACGTCGACCATTAGCGTTGGCTATGAACCCCCAGCCACTTTTCTCACCTCTTGGCACCGAACCATCTTTGTAGAAAATCACATCACCCGAGTGAGCATTGTCCTGAATTAGTTGCTGGCTCACGCGCGCGCGCACACACACACACATATTTATTACGGTCAAACTACCTGTATGAGATGAGGGAGACAGTTTTCACGTGTGCCCTTTTGTAAAGTCCGATACGTTTTCCCTTCGAAAGCCAAGACCAACTTCCGGTGTGTACAATTCTTCTGTTGACTTTGACATCGACATAGAGATGCCAGAAACTCCCGCCAGTAGAGCTCGGAAGTCAAAGGTCAATGCTGCTAAAAATAGACTCAAGACGAAGTTTTCCAGTACAGAGGTCAAAGACGACGTTGACTCGATTAGCAACATACAGGACAGGAATGAGGTGAGTATCTGATGTCATTACTCTTACTTCAATGGTAGATTTCTTTTTTTTACTTTTGCGTAAACAGTAGTTGTCTTTCTGTTGTTGTTGTTGTTGTTGTTGTTGTTGTTGTTGTTGTTGTTGTTGTATAACAGATCCATCAATTTAGCTAAGCATATTTGAATCATCTGATTAAATTATCTCTGAAGTCGGAGTGGGTTCGCCTGACGGGGAAGGAGACTGGTAATAAGGAAAGCTAATCCACTCGCAAATTCAGTCCAGTGCTATTTGAAGTAGTGTGTATGGACTACGTTTGAGTTCAAAGCGAGATAGCGCACATACAAAATTCTGAATAAACACACCATTCCAGAAGCCAGTGGTGCCCACTCTATGACCACGAGCAGCATGACGATGGAGGTGATGGCAGTCACACAGGCTTTCATATGGCTGGAATCACTGCATTATACCAATGTGTGTGTACTAAGTGATTCCATGAGCATGATGCGAAAAGTCAAGGTGAGTTCTGTACGTAGACAGTGGACTGAATCGCTGCTGAGGTCTGTTGTCTGTAGAGTCACCTTCGTCTTCGTTTCGGGACAAACTGATAGACTTGCTGGCTCTGCACCCCCTGCAGATGGCCAGCCCATGAATAGTGGCGATGTTATTAACGCTCTTAGATATATATCGTGAGCGGGGGTGCTTTGAGCCAGTGAATCAAGATCTTTTACCAGAATGAGAGATTCGGGAGTAAGAATTAGTACGGCCAGACACAATACATCATGCAAAGAGTTAGGGAGAAAATAGAACCCGAAATAGGAAAAGAACAATGCGGGTTTGTAGAAGGCAAGGGTACAGTCAATGTTGTGTATATGCTGAGAACATTATTTGAACCGTCTATAGTTTAGTTTAGTTTAGTTTAGTTTAGTTTAGTTTAGTTTAGTTTAGTTTAGTTTAGTCGATGGATCAACATCACGGCACACGGAAGCAACCCATAAGTGCTCCGTTCTCCTCCTAACTCAAACCTGAGTCTGGAGAAACTCAGCCCAGTGCACGAACTCCGTAGCACCGGCGAGGATACTGAAATACTTTGGGTAGATCTTTAACTCCAAATTTTGCCCGGGCAGCGCCGTTAGGCTACTCTTTTTCGATTTCCAACTGTCAAGGGATTATTTTACATCCGCAACAATACACACGGGCGTCCGATCTCAATACCCAGAGACCAGGGGAAATTTTATTACTAGATGTCCACAAAATCCCGGTCATCACCGGGGCTTGAACCCGCGACCTCCAGCACTCGAGGCGGACACCCTACCTCGAGACCACGCAGCCCCCTTGAACCGTCTTTAGAAGTAAACAAAGATCTAAACCTTTAATTTATTGACTACACAAAAGCTTTCGATAAAGTAAGACATGTCAACATGATGGAGATGCTTGCAGATCTGCAAATTGATGGGAAAGACCTTAGACTCATTAAAAAAAAAAAAAAAAAAAAACCATTATTGGAAACAACAAGCTGCCATAAAGATAGATAAAGAAGTAGGTCAATATCAGCCTATGCAGTGAAAATATTTTCAGAAATTTAGAAGATATGAGAGGAATCACCTGTGAGGGACATAATAATATTAGATAAGCGGATGATACAGTATTGATCGCAGAAAATGAGCAGGATCTGCAACATTTAGTAGATGCGTTTGTTGCATACAGTGAACAACTAGGGTTAGAATTAAATTATAATAAGACATAGATTATGGTCGTCACTGGGAAGAATGAAATATCACAATATAATATACAAGTAAATGGGAATATTCTTAAACATGCGAATCAGTACAGTTATCTCGGAACAGTCATAACATCTGATGGGAGATGCCTTGAAGAGATTAGAACAAGAATCGCTATGGCGAAGGTAGCCTTTTGCAAGATGGAAAACACACTGACCAATAAAAAGATATAATTTGCAACGAGAAAAATAGTGTTGAAGTGTTACATATAACCTGTACTTTTGTATGGATGTGAAGCGTGGACAATGAGCAGACAAGCTGAAAATATCGGATTGCTGTGGAAATATGGTTTCTGAGAAAAATGCAAAGAATACCATGGACAGACAGAAAAACCAATGACCAAGTCGTACAAGAAACAAATGATAGTCGTCGAACGCGTGTCAGTCGTCAGTCACTCCAAACTAGGATACAGATTCAGATAAGTACCCTTAATATTGGCATGTAGTGCGTTTCATGTAGGTTTGCGTTGGGTTGTGTTGGTTTGTTCTGTGCCGACGAAGGCTTTGACCGCAACGTCCAATTTGTTTCTTGTAATCGTGCTTTAGTAAAGCTCACAATCTACTTCACTTTTTTTGGTGATTCAGTCAAGAAACAAATGAAAACCGCAAACTGATTAGAGAAATTAGACGTAGACAGTCACAATTATTTGGGCACGTTATGATAATAAATAAATTGGAGAACTTGGTGATAACTGGCAAGATTGAGGGGAAAAGAACAAGGGAGAAGGCAGAAAAGTAAATACCTGGATGACTTGGCTAAGTGGTATGGTCGAGACAAGAACACAGAGCTGATTCATGACATTGGTGATCGTGTTAGATGGCGAAACATGACCACCCACGCTTATCGGCATGGCGCATGATTATGAACTAACTAACTAACTAACTAACTAACTAACTAACTAACTAACTAACTAACTAACTAACTAAATGACTATTCATCCATCAAACCAAACAACCAACCAACTAACCAGCCAACCAACAAACCAACCAACAAACTAACTAACTAATTAATTAACTGACTGACTGAATGATGACTGATTGATCACTAACTGATGACACTGACTAACAAGCTAACTAACTAACTAACTAACTGACTGACTGACTGACTGACTGACTGACTGTCTGACTGACTGACTGACTGACTGACTGACTGTGTCCATTTATTTTGTTGGCGGTTTACCTGCCGTTTGATCCCGCTAGCTTTTGTCAATAGGCACGAACTCTGCAAGGCAGCAGGATGGGGGAGGTTAAGTAAGGTTCCTCTTACTCCCTATTGGAAATCTCACATGGGTTATTCTGTCATATCATTTTATTCCTTCTATTGTGCGCATACACTAATGAGTGAATGTGTCGAGTTAGTTGTCCTACGTATGTATGTTAGAAACTTGACAATAGTGGAACAGTGACAAATAATAGTCAAATTGCGAATCTTGTGTCTTGTCCACGTCAGACTGAAAGCACCAGACTCGAGTTTCATTCTCGTTTTAGCTCGTCAGTAGTGCATTTGCCGGGGATTGAACTCCGGACCACTGGCATACGAGGCGGGTGTGTCACACCGCTCACGCTAAACGCGACCTAATTATCACACTAGAATATCACAACGTCAAAATTAGCTCGATCGCCACGACTGACATCCATCAATCGACCTGGCCCCCAAATGATCAGGTCTTCTCGATCTGGCAAGGCCCACCAGTCGCCTAAAGTCCAGCGAGCAATAATCAAATTGATTTATTTGATTGTTTGAGGATTGAGCACAACCCACTACTGGCAACGCTGATCGTATTTCGGAAGGAACCTTGGGACTTGTCTACGTCAGACCACGTCAGACACATTAAGACTGATATTCTAGTATGATAATTTGGTCTGGCGTGAGCCGTCTGGTCAAGCGGTTACACAATCGCCTCAATGCCAGTGATCCTGAGTTAACTCCTTGGTTCAGTCGGGCATAAGCACAACTGACGAGCTCAAAGAAGAGCAAAACTCGAGTCTGGTGCTTCGAATCTGACTAGGACAAGGCCCAAGGTTTATACCGGAATACGATCAGCGATGACAGCAGTGTGTTCTGCTCAATCTTCAAAACTCAAATCCCGAAACAACCACATAAATCAATAATCACATTAAGTACAAAACAAATACATTGTTCATGTACTCACTTCTGTTTCCAGGAGGCCGTACGACGACAGGATGCCATTAAACAAAAACAGGAATCGGCAGAAAACTCGGACACAGGTCAGTTTAACATATATCAACTGGGCATCGCTTGTTCTCTGGAATCGCGGTAACGCATTCATCATCATCATCATCATCATCATCATCATCATCATCATCATCATCATCATCATCATCATCATCATCATCACCATCATCATCATCATCATAATCACCATCATCATGTGCCATGCTGTAAAACGTGTGCGGTTATGGCTCATCATCTCAGACGACCGCCAGTCCTGGATCAGGTCTGTGTTCGTATCCAGGTCAAGCCGTCCAGGTATTTATCATATTAGCTGGCACATGTAGCTATCATAAACAAACATTTCCACAAGCAGTAATCCGCTATGGGTCAATGATGTGATAAAGCCATCACTTGTTGAAGGCCATACGCATCCACGGGACCAGGCCCAGCGACGCACTGGCTCTAGAAACATCGGTTGGCAGGAGAGGACGCTACTACAAGGGCAATAACTTCTTCAACACATTGTCTGTTGTTTAACTGATTGAGTGTCATGGGATGATTAATTGTCTTAAGCGACTTCTCGTAACTTATATATCGCCGAAATGTTGTCATTGCAAAATGTCACAATGAAAATATCAATACGGTAGTTTTTCCTTAAGCAACCTTCTTTAATTTGATATATAACACAACATGTCAACTTTTAAGTCATAACTGTGATACACTCCTACTTCCCATTTTCCGCCATCCATTTTCCTTCTACCCAAACCTACTTTTTGTCTGGTCTAAAGCTATTTGTTATTCGGTCTAACGCTACGTTTAGTTTGGTCCAAACCCACATTTTGTTTTGTCCATACCCACATTTTGTTTTGTCCATACCCACATTTTGTTTTGTCCATACCCACATTTTGTTTTGTCCATACCCACATTTTGTTTTGTCCATACCCACATTTTGTTTTGTCCATACCCACATTTTGTTTTGTCCATACCCACATTTTGTTTTGTCCATACCCACATTTTGTTTTGTCCATACCCACATTTTGTTTTGTCCATACCCACATTTTGTTTTGTCCATACCCACATTTTGTTTTGTCCATACCCACATTTTGTTTTGTCCATACCCACATTTTGTTTTGTCCATACCCACATTTTGTTTTGTCCATACCCACATTTTGTTTTGTCCATACCCACATTTTGTTTTGTCCATACCCACATTTTGTTTTGTCCATACCCACATTTTGTTTTGTCCATACCCACATTTTGTTTTGTCCATACCCACATTTTGTTTTGTCCATACCCACATTTTGTTTTGTCCATACCCACATTTTGTTTTGTCCATACCCACATTTTGTTTTGTCCATACCCACATTTTGTTTTGTCCATACCCACATTTTGTTTTGTCCATACCCACATTTTGTTTTGTCCATACCCACATTTTGTTTTGTCCATACCCACATTTTGTTTTGTCCATACCCACATTTTGTTTTGTCCATACCCACATTTTGTTTTGTCCATACCCACATTTTGTTTTGTCCATACCCACATTTTGTTTTGTCCATACCCACATTTTGTTTTGTCCATACCCACATTTTGTTTTGTCCATACCCACATTTTGTTTTGTCCATACCCACATTTTGTTTTGTCCATACCCACATTTTGTTTTGTCCATACCCACATTTTGTTTTGTCCATACCCACATTTTGTTTTGTCCATACCCACATTTTGTTTTGTCCATACCCACATTTTGTTTTGTCCATACCCACATTTTGTTTTGTCCATACCCACATTTTGTTTTGTCCATACCCACATTTTGTTTTGTCCATACCCACATTTTGTTTTGTCCATACCCACATTTTGTTTTGTCCATACCCACATTTTGTTTTGTCCATACCCACATTTTGTTACGTCAAACATACTTTTTGTTTGGTCCAAAGCCATTTTTGATTTGGTCTAAAGCTACATTTTATTTCGTCCAAAGCTACATTTTATTTCGTCTAAAGCTACATTTTATTTCGTCCAAAGCTACATTTTATTTCGTCCAAAGCTACTTTTTATTTCGTCTAAAGCTACTTTTTATTTCGTCCGAAGCTAACTTTGGTTTATATTCATTGTCTTCTCCAGTCCTCTCTTATATTCACTGCCTTCTCCTGTCCTCTCTTGCATTCTCCTGCCCTCTCTTATATTCACTCCTTTCTTCTGTCCTCTCTTATATTCACTGCCTTCTCATGTCCTCTCTTCCCTTCTCCTGTCCTCTCTTGCATTCTCCTGTCCTCTCTTTGCCTTCCTGTCTTCTCTATATTAAGTACCTTCTCCTGTCCTCTCTTGCCTTCTCCTGTCCTCTCTTGCCTTTTTCTATCCCCTCTTATATTCACCGCCGTCTCCTGTCCTCTTTTATATTCACTGCCTTCTCCTGTCCCCTCTTATATTCAATGCCATCTCATGCCCTCTCTTGCTTTCTCCTGTTCTTTGTTATATTTACGGCCTTCTCCTGTCCTCTCTTAACTTCTGCTGTCCTCTCTTGACTTCTCCTGTCCTCTCTTGCTTTCTCCTGTCCTCTCTTGCTTTCTCCTGTCCTCTCTTGCCTTCTCATATCCTCTCTTGCCTTCTCCTGTCATCGCTTGCCGTCTCCTGTCCTCTCTTGCTTTCTCCTGTCCTCTCTTGCCTTCTCCTGTCCTCTCTTGCTTTCTCCTGTCCTCTCTTGCCTTCTCATGACCTATCTTGCCTTCTCCTGCCATTGCTTGCCTTCTCATGTCCTCTCTTGCCTTCTACTGTCCTCTCTAGCCTTCTCCTGTCCTCTCTTGCCTTCTCCTGTCCTCTCTTGCTTTCTCCTGTCCTCTTTTGCTTTCTCCTGTCCTCTCTTGCCTTCTCCTGTCCTCTCTTGCCTTCTCCTGTCCTGTCTTGCCTTCCCCTGTCCTCTCTATTGCTTTCTCATGTCCTCTCTTGCCTTCTCCTGTCCTCTCTAGCTTTCTCCTGTCCTCTCTTGCCTTCTCCTGTCCTCTCTTGCCTTCTCCTATCCTCTCTTGCTTTCTCCTGTCCTCTTTTGCTTTCTCCTGTCCTCTCTTGCCTTCTCCAATCCTCTCTTGACTTCTCCTGCCCTCTCTTGATTTCTCCTGCCCTCTCTTGACTTCCCCTGCCCTCTCTTGACTTCTCCTGCCCTCTCTTGATTTCTCCTGCCCTCTCTTGATTTCTCCTGCCCTTTCTTGCCTTCTCCTGTCCTCTCTTGCTTTCTCCTGTCCTCCCTTGCCTTCTCCTGTCCTCTCTTAACTTCTCCTGTCCTCTCTTAACTTCTCCTGTCCTCTCTTGCTTTCTCCTGTCATCTCTTGCCTTCTCCTGTCCTCTCTTGCCTTCTCCTGTCCTCTCTTATATCCTGTGCCTTGTAATATCCTCACTTATATTCAATACCTTCTGTTGTCCTCTCTTATATTCACTGCCTTTACACTCCCCCCAATTTCCTAGACACAAATCTGTTATATAACAAAGCATTGTGCACATTCTAATGCCTCAATATATCCGGGTATAGAAGACAACCATAAGGACAACGAAGCCCTTGACCCCGAGGACAAGCTTGTGATCTGCCTGGTCAGCTGTCTCACAGAGTGCAGCCGGCAGAGACTTCGAGCCCTCCACATGAGCTTAAGGCATTACGGCAACGTGGATAGCCGGGTCACACAGAAAGATGTCCAAACCTCACTACAGGTGGGCGGTTGTATCATGAGTTGTTGTTCTTTCGTTGTTCCCTCAGTGAGGTTGGCTTTGTGAGTTGATGGTGTCCCTTTGATTGTTCCCCAAACAATTCTTCTATTTGTCTATGCCACTGTTTTCCCCTGTCCTGCTTGTTTTTAATTATTTTATCATGACCTGTCTTTTATTCGATACTTTCTCATATTTTGTTTGTTATTCGCTACTTTCTCCCGGCTTGTCTGTTATTGGCTACTTTCTCCTGCCCTTTTTGTTATTCACTACTTTGTGCTGATCTATCTGTTATTCGTTACTTTCTCCTGCCATGTCCGAAATTCTTAGCTTTCTCCTGTACTGTCTGTTATTCACTACATTCTCCTGAACTGTCTGTTATTAACTACTTTCTCCTGTCATTCATTACTTTCTCTTGTTCTGTCTGTTATTCGCTACTTTCTCTGTTTATCCGCTGTTCACTACTTTCTCTTGTCATGTCTGTTATTAATTAATTCGGGGGGGGGGGGGGGGGGGCTGCGTGGTCTCTCGAGGTATGGTGTCCGCCTCGAATGCTGGAGGTCCCGGGTTCAAGCCCCGGTGAGGACCGGGACCTTTTCACGTGGACTTCTAGTAATAAAATTTCCCCTGGTCTCTGGGTAGTGAGATCGGACGCCCGTGTGTATTGTTGCGCACGTAAAAAAATCCCTTGGCAGTTGGAAATCGAAAAAGAGTAGCCTAACGGCGCTGCCCGGGCAAAATTTCGAGATAAAAATCTACCCAAAGTATTTAGGGATCCTCGCCGGTGCTCCGGAGTTCGTGCACTGAGCTGAGTTTCTCCAGACTCAGGTTTGAGTTAGGAGGAGAACGGAGCACTTATGGGTTACATTTGTGTGCCGTGATGTTGATCCATCGACCAGACTAAACTATTCATTAATTTCTCCTGTCATGTCTGATATCCAATACTTTCTCCTGTCCTGTTTGTTATTCACTACTTTCTCCTGTCCTGTCTGCTATTCACTAATTTCCCCTGTCCTGTCTGAAATTCATAGCTTTCTCCTTTCCTGTTAGATATTTGCCGTCTTCTCTGTCCTTCATTTTTATTCACTGCCTTCTCCTGCTCTTTCTGAAATTCACTGCCTTCTCTGATATTCACTGCCTTATCTGATATTCACTGCCTTATCTGGTATTCACTGCCTCTTCTGATATTCACTGCCTTATCTGATATTCACTGCCTTATCTGGTATTCACTGCCTCTTCTGATATTCACTGCCTTATCTGATATTCACTGCCTTATCTGATATTCACTGCCTTATCTGATATTCACTGCCTTATCTGGTATTCACTGCCTTATCTGGTATTCACTGCCTTATCTGATATTCACTGCCTTATCTGGTATTCACTGCCTTCTCTGATATTCACTGCCTTATCTGGTATTCACTGCCTTATCTGGTATTCACTGCCTTATCTGATATTCACTGACTTATCTGATATTCACTGCATTATCTGATATTCACTGCCTTATCTGATATTCACTGACTTATCTGATATTCACTGCCTTATCTGGTATTCACTGCCTTATCTGGTATTCACTGCCTTCTATGTCTTCTCAGAAATTCACTACTCTTACTATACATCTCCTATTATCTCTGTCACTTGTTTTCCTGAGAGGAAGTTGGAATCAACAAGCACATCTTCAAACTTATTATCTGTTGGGATTATTGACTGACTTTTGTCTACACTCCTCTCTTCTGTCTTCCCTTCCATATATCTATTTCTTTCACTCTCTCTCCGTTATTCCTTCAACACATACTCCGACAACAGTTCCTTTCAACAATAAACAAAAGATTTATTAATAAAAACTATGTCTGGTGTATGTATGGATAGTGTCTATGTAGTTGGTATGTTCTTCTAGTGTGGATGCAAGATAAGATGTTGATAGATAGTCTCCGTAATCTTCTCCGGCATATTCAACAGGCCAAAACATCAGATATCAAACACAGAATTAGAACGTTCTCACCCGGTATGATCCGTTCAGCTTGGGTCTTGACTTAATCCAATTCTTGAAAACACAAACAATTGTTCACCACAGTAACACCGTACAGTAATGTGATCACGGTAAGTCCTTTCCGTAGACAGAGTTTTCAGTTTTATGTTGTTATAATCCATCAGTGAAAACACCTCACACCTGTCCACAGTTATTTAACCGTTTTCTGAATATATGTACACTGGTCTAGGGTTCTTCCCTGTTTCGTTTAGGTGAGTACTAAATGAAAATGTTTTATCCTATTTTCTATGCTTGAATAAAGTTTCTTCTCTAAGGTTCACCAAAATCTGTTTTTTTTTGACATTCGTTAAGTCACCCACTTTGCATTTGCTATAGTGATATACTTTCACTGCACCTGTGAAGTGCCTGATTAAATTAAAATGTCTTTCCTGTATTATCAACACTGCTTTCTCTGTACAAGAGATGTACTGGTTGATCTTCTTTGATAGGTCAGGCTGTGTAGTAGAACCTGGGTAATAAACATTAAATCAGGTGATTTAAGTCTGCCTCATATCACTGTCTATGTGATTATCTTTCTCCAGCCGTAATGAAACAGCCTCCGAAAGAATTACTCTGACATAAACAGCAGAATTCACTAAAGTATAAACTATTCACTAAATAGAAAGCAATAGTAAACCCTACGCACAACCACATATTTCCCTATGCTAATATTAGTGTTACCTTATATATCTAGAATTAATGATACTCCAAGCATTGAAATCTATTAGCACACAATCACTTCTATCCCATTTCCCGGGATGATTTCTTTGCTATTTTCAGGAGACATAAATCCAGTTTGCCGTCCCTTTCGGTAGCACACACTAACCCAACCATCCCAGTTGCTACTATTTATATTGGGCCTTCCGTTCTTCGTTAGTGTTTGATGTCCATACATCAACAATCGCCTTTGTCGTTCCCGTAACATCAAAAGTTCAGTGAAATCACGTATACGTCCGGGCGCTCCGTTCTCCGCTGTTGAGCTGGTCCTCTGTCCATCGCTCGTTTGCACTTCAAAGCATTCTCCGTTCATTTTCCCGTCGGCCGATACTAGCGGGAGTCACTGCCCTCGGCGCGTACCTGTATCCTATTTTTATATTCGTAGGTCAATGCTCGTGAATTTTATTCCTCCTCGCAGAATGAAGTACACAATTGTTAACCCTTCTCCTTCCTTGTATTTTAATATGTAAGTTATCAAGGAATCATTAAACTGCAGTTTTTTCTGTGACATAGGCCCCCTCTTAAGAGAGTTGACCGCGTCGACTCTTCATCCCTGTAGTTTTGATTCCTATGATCCTCCAACTTATTCCTCTTCCTCTGGAGTTGGATGTCTAGATAAGAAATCCGCTCCTACATTCTCCTTACCAGGAATGTATTCCACTGTGAAGTCCTGTTGCAACAACAACGTCCATCACATCCACCGTGCGTTGAGCTTCTCTGAAGTAGCTATTAACATCACGTGTTGATGATATGATTGGACCCTCACATGGATCAACACCTCATCCAGTAGGCGACTTCATAAGCACCCTACCATACTACTCATGACTGAAACTAGTGTTGGCTCATCGCTCCTGTACGTTCAGTCGACCTCCTTTCCACTGGCGTAAGCGATGGCTCACAATACAGACGGATTGTCCCATCCTGATTGTAACACTGCTTCCATGTCCTCTTGGTTTCCCCCGGCTTTGCCTCTGGGGATGTTCCACCTCGTCCTCGTTGGACCGAGTCGTCTTTCCCAAATCTCCTGGACTTTTGCTTCCAGGACCATCTTGGGCGATATTGTATCTGGTCAGCCAATCTTCGGTTGGGGTCCTGGGTATTTCTCGCCTTTCCCGACGTTACCCACCCCTTTTGAACTTGGTTACCGGTGAAACTTTCACTCTTGTCCTTTCCCTGACTTGTGATTTCCCTCCTCCTGTCGTTGGGTAAATCTGACCTATCACGTACTTTCCCATAAGCTCTCCTATGTTGTACTGGCGATCTCTGGTCTTCGTCTGGACTGGTAACTTTTGTCCCAATGGCTGCCATCACCATAAAGTGCGAAGCTTTGCTCCCGGATCTCTCTTCATATTTCCTAATGAGATGTCTAGGGAGATTTTTCTTCTCTTCCCCGATCCGTATTTTGTAGATGTTCTTGGACACCACCTTTTCCACAGGATAAGGTCCTTTCCATCCTACTTGGAGTATATTGGTCTCTGCTGGACTCCACACTTCCACTTTGTCTTCCACTTTAAAAGCTATGTTACTCTTAGTCCGCTTGTTGGGTGGTGCGTTCTGGCACTCCGAACAAGACTTCAACCACCGGCGTACATCTCCGGTCATTCCTGGCCAGCAATAATGGCCGGAAATTTTCTGCAAGGTCTCTCTGACACCCATATGTCGATTCTCGCCTATGATGTGTCCACTCTGAAGAATGTGAGGACGGTGGGTCTCTGGAACCACCCACTGCTCGTGCAGGTTATCTCCCCTCCCAGCTCTCCGATAGAGTAGTTGATTCTTCAGAAAGTAATGTCCCCGTTCTGGTGGCTCAGCACTTCTTTGCAGCTTCCTGTAGCAAGGACGCAACGTAGTATCCTTCCTCTGGGCAGTATGCAATTCTCCTATCCCTGAGTTGTCGCATAGTGTCTCCGCCTCTTTTTCCTTCCCGTGAGATCCACTGACTACTGTTCCCTTGTGGGTTGGCTGTTTGGGCATTCCCAAAAAGACATATTTCGTACCAATGATCATGGGAAATAAGGAGTCAGATAATACAGCAGCTGGAATAATGCCCGTGACGTACCTGGATTTAATCTCCACCTTGGCGATTGGCAGCGTCATGGTAACAGCACTCCTCATTGCCGGCTGTATTTCTATGGTCTCCCCTGTAAGTTGGTCTGGGCTTACCAAGCTGGCATCCACCACCGCTTCCCCATCCAAACCGGTATCGTAGAGACAAACAACCTGCTGGCCATTGACTTCAATCAGTTCGACCACAGGTGGCCTCTCTTGGTCCGGAGTGTCTTCCATCTCCTTGACCGTTTCCTTGCCTTCCTCTTTTGATTCCTCGAGGTTGGTTATGCAATTGGCGTCTTCTGCCTTGCATCTGCAGTCCACAGTATTAGGTTTTGTCGACTGGCAGAGTGTGCACCATGTTCCCTTCCTAGGTTTCCGTGTGTCTTTTTTGTTCCTTTCTCCTTCGCCGATCTCAGCCTTGTCTGTGATCACCGTCGTAGGAATCACTTTGCATGCTGCGAAGTAAGAACTTTTAGGTTTCGATCTGCAGTCCTTCGTGTTATGAGATGGCACTTTACAGAATGAACACCACTTCTCCGACCACTGTCGTTTCGCTGAAGAATTCGAGGTGCTCTGGTTTCCTTCCTTCACCTTCTCGGAACTCTCCTCTGTGTGCTTTATATAAGGTTCCACCTTTTTTCCTTCCCAGTTCTTAGGTTTCTTTTTCTCTTGTTTCTCCTGACCTTTGGTTTGAATACTGAGTTCCGCAGCCTCCCCATGTACCTCTACGAATCGTTCCGCCAGCTTATTTACAACATCAATCCGTTCCGCCCCTTGTTCTCCCAAGAAGGTTCTGAGAGGTTTCGACATTTGCTTTCGCATCTGGTCGACCACCATCATCTCTTCGAGACTCTTATAATCCCTCTTGAATTCTGCCAAGTCCATCCATTTCTGGAGATAGGATTTCAGCCTCAGACTGTAGGCGGCGAATAGTTCTCCCGGCTCTCTTCTAGACGATCTAAACTTCTTCCTATACGTTTGTGCTGTGACTTCATAATGTTTCATCAAAGCGGCTTTCAATTCCTCGTACTGATTTTCATGTCCTGATGGTAGGCGTGTGTAGACCTCGTAGCCTGAACCACGTAAGGCCTGGGATAATTTAAGAGCCCATCTGGTTCTATCCAGTCCCATAGCGATTGCCATAGCCTCGAACCGATCCAAAAACTGGTATATCTTCTCTTTACTTTCATCAAAGACCGCCAAGGGAAACTTCATGGCCTGGTAACCCTGCCCAATCATGTGGGTTGCCCCAGGTGAAGATGAACTTCCTTCTGCTGCCTCTATTTCACCCTTAGTTTGTGTCTTGAGTTCTAACTCTTTCAAGCGGTATTCATGTTCCATTTCTTGTCTCCTGGCATTCTGTTCCATTTCCAGTTTCTTGGTCTCCTGGTCCATTTCCAGTCGCTTGGTCTCCTGTTCCAGTTTCTTGGCCTCTTGTTCCATTTCCAGTCGCTTGGTCTCCTGTTCCAGTTTCTTGGCCTCTTGTTCCATTTCCATTCGTTTGGTCTCCACCTCTATTCTTCTCACTTCCAACTCGGCCTTCCGATCTTCTCGTTCCGCTTGACGAATCTCTCGCTCTCTTTCCTGGATGTAATCAGTTAGTTCCGAGCCATCTAAACCAATTACCTCCCCGTTGGCCCTTAGTTCTGCTGTAGTTACTTTAGGAGTTGCCATAGTTAAGAATGTAAGTCCGCAAATAGAGTACAGACCCCTCAAGCAATAAAGAAGTCCTTCCTATAAACAGATAATCTACCTAGAACCTATATCATTTATCTATGTCTATTAAATATTCTAAATCTACAACACCACACAGTACATCACCACCACTCTCTCATCCACAAGAGGAGATATAGGATAAAGACTTATGTAGACGTGTGACCGTGTGACTAGGTATGTAATGTGTCTTACCACCTATCCACATTCACTCTGTCTGGAACTTTCTCACTGTAAAGTCACCAGCATTAATGAAATGGTTCTACCATAAATGTAATGGCACCATATATCCAATGGACGTCCTTCCATTAAAAGTCATCAATGTATACTTATATTTATTCCAATCAGTATGTCCCAACATGCAGGTACTCCGCTATGCCTGTGCCAATATGCAGGTACCCCTCTATGTATATGCCCTGTTATGCCCAGGTCATATGGGTATTATTTTGTACCCCGCTCGCTCCACCAATTATGTCACTTGTTTTCCTGAGAGGAAGTTGGAATCAACAAGCACATCTTCAAACTTATTATCTGTTGGGATTATTGACTGACTTTTGTCTACACTCCTCTCTTCTGTCTTCCCTTCCATATATCTATTTCTTTCACTCTCTCTCCGTTATTCCTTCAACACATACTCCGACAACAGTTCCTTTCAACAATAAACAAAAGATTTATTAATAAAAACTATGTCTGGTGTATGTATGGATAGTGTCTATGTAGTTGGTATGTTCTTCTAGTGTGGATGCAAGATAAGATGTTGATAGATAGTCTCCGTAATCTTCTCCGGCATATTCAACAGGCCAAAACATCAGATATCAAACACAGAATTAGAACGTTCTCACCCGGTATGATCCGTTCAGCTTGGGTCTTGACTTAATCCAATTCTTGAAAACACAAACAATTGTTCACCACAGTAACACCGTACAGTAATGTGATCACGGTAAGTCCTTTCCGTAGACAGAGTTTTCAGTTTTATGTTGTTATAATCCATCAGTGAAAACACCTCACACCTGTCCACAGTTATTTAACCGTTTTCTGAATATATGTACACTGGTCTAGGGTTCTTCCCTGTTTCGTTTAGGTGAGTACTAAATGAAAATGTTTTATCCTATTTTCTATGCTTGAATAAAGTTTCTTCTCTAAGGTTCACCAAAATCTGTTTTTTTTTGACATTCGTTAAGTCACCCACTTTGCATTTGCTATAGTGATATACTTTCACTGCACCTGTGAAGTGCCTGATTAAATTAAAATGTCTTTCCTGTATTATCAACACTGCTTTCTCTGTACAAGAGATGTACTGGTTGATCTTCTTTGATAGGTCAGGCTGTGTAGTAGAACCTGGGTAATAAACATTAAATCAGGTGATTTAAGTCTGCCTCATATCACTGTCTATGTGATTATCTTTCTCCAGCCGTAATGAAACAGCCTCCGAAAGAATTACTCTGACATAAACAGCAGAATTCACTAAAGTATAAACTATTCACTAAATAGAAAGCAATAGTAAACCCTACGCACAACCACATATTTCCCTATGCTAATATTAGTGTTACCTTATATATCTAGAATTAATGATACTCCAAGCATTGAAATCTATTAGCACACAATCACTTCTATCCCATTTCCCGGGATGATTTCTTTGCTATTTTCAGGAGACATAAATCCAGTTTGCCGTCCCTTTCGGTAGCACACACTAACCCAACCATCCCAGTTGCTACTATTTATATTGGGCCTTCCGTTCTTCGTTAGTGTTTGATGTCCATACATCAACAATCGCCTTTGTCGTTCCCGTAACATCAAAAGTTCAGTGAAATCACGTATACGTCCGGGCGCTCCGTTCTCCGCTGTTGAGCTGGTCCTCTGTCCATCGCTCGTTTGCACTTCAAAGCATTCTCCGTTCATTTTCCCGTCGGCCGATACTAGCGGGAGTCACTGCCCTCGGCGCGTACCTGTATCCTATTTTTATATTCGTAGGTCAATGCTCGTGAATTTTATTCCTCCTCGCAGAATGAAGTACACAATTGTTAACCCTTCTCCTTCCTTGTATTTTAATATGTAAGTTATCAAGGAATCATTAAACTGCAGTTTTTTCTGTGACAATCTCCCCCCGACTTTCTATCCTTGCATAAAAAACGGTTTAACCCATCTCCTTCATGTCTTCATTTGAACTCACTTCACTCTGTATAAAGATCATTCTGACAAATAAACTATCTCTCCTCTGCTTTTCTTCCGCATATTAAGTGCATTGTAACACATCTCCTGTTATCTCCTCTCTGCTTTTCTTCCATATATAAAGTGCATTGTAACACATCTCCTGTTATCTCCTCTCTGCTTTTCTTCCATATATAAAGTGCATTGTAACACATCTCCTGTTATCTCCTCTCTGCTTTTCTTCCATATATAAAGTGCATTGCAACACATCTCCTGGTATCTCCTCTCTGCTTTTTTTCCATATATAACGTACATAGTAACACATCTCCTGTTATCTCCTCTCTGCTTTTTTTCCATATATAACGTACATTGTAACACATCTCCTGTTATCTCCTCTCTGCTTTTCTTCCATATATAAAGTACATTGTAACACATCTCCTGTTATCTCCTCTCTGCTTTTCTTCCATATATAACGTACATTGTAACACATCTCCTGTTATCTCCTCTCTGCTTTTCTTCCATATATAACGTACATTGCAGCACACAATTCTACCATTCCCCCCTCTGCTTTTTATTCCATATATAAAGTATATCGCAACACAACTTCTACTATCTGACCTCTGATTTTCTTCCGTATATAAATATATATATAAATCTGTAATTTTATTTGAATATGGTTATTATTTATGTACTGACGAAAGCTTTAGCCTCAGTGTCCATTTTATCATTTTTAATTGTGCTCTTTGTTAAACTTACCGATTTC
The DNA here is from genome assembly GCA_963921405.1 of Cepaea hortensis. Taxonomy (NCBI): domain Eukaryota; kingdom Metazoa; phylum Mollusca; class Gastropoda; order Stylommatophora; family Helicidae; genus Cepaea; species Cepaea hortensis. The sequence goes on from OY992891.1 coordinate 23,079,781, forward strand.
ACAACTCCTTTACACTTACTCACTCAGTGTGTTCCAGATATAAAGAACACTGTAGTACGTCTCCTGTCTCCCCTCTGTTTCTCCTCCTAATATAAAGAACTATACAACACACCTCCACCTGTCTCCCCTCTGTTTCTCCTCCTAATATAAAGAACTATACAACACACCTCCACCTGTCTCCCCTCTGTTTCTCCTCCTAATATAAAGAACTATACAACACACCTCCACCTGTCTCCCCTCTGTTTCTCCTCCTAATATAAAGAACTATACAACACACCTCCACCTGTCTCCCCTCTGTTTCTCCTCCTAATATAAAGAACTATACAACACACCTCCACCTGTCTCCCCTCTGTTTCTCCTCCTAATATAAAGAACTATACAACACACCTCCACCTGTCTCCCCTCTGTTTCTCCTCCTAATATAAAGAACTATACAACACACCTCCACCTGTCTCCCCTCTGTTTCTCCTCCTAATATAAAGAACTATACAACACACCTCCACCTGTCTCCCCTCTGTTTCTCCTCCTAATATAAAGAACTATACAACACACCTCCACCTGTCTCCCCTCTGCTTCTCTTCCTGATATAAAACAGCTCACGACATGTGCCCTCCCATCCCAGGCTAACCAGATCAAACTGACGCCCAGAGTCCTGCAGATGATCACGGAAATATTCGAGGACTCCCGGGGGATCGACTACGAACGCTTGTATCAGTGCATGGCCCGGGCTCATCTTCGGACAGGTAGGTAGCAGCCTGAACAGGTAAGTAGCCACCTCGACAAGTAAGTACACAATTAAGTAGCCACTTGGACAGTTAAGTAGCTACTTGGACAGCTAAGTAGCTACCTGGACAGTTAAGTAGCTACTTGGGCAGTTAAGTAGGTAACTGGACACTTAAGTGAATTTGAACACTGTGCCCGGAAACTCTACTACCTGCCAGACTCAAAATGTGTATATACAAGAGTCACATAGAGCTATAACTATTCCTTCGGTTTGATGCAGACATCGGCGATCACCACTCAGCAGTCCTCTATGTTAACGACTGCAGCAGGACAGCGTTTGATACCCATACTCTTTTCTTTACGTTTTTATTTTTATATTCCATTTTCATGTTTTTATTTTTATATTCCATTGTCATGTTTTTTTCTTTAGATCCGTTTGTGTTATTCCAGAAGATCTAAGATCGAAAGGTGGATTCATTGTGTTGTGGTTTTACTTATTGTTACTTTATATTAATTTAGTAGTAGTATTATTGTTATTATCCCCAATACAATTTCTGTTATCCAGTTTTGAGATCGTTGTGAGATATGTAAACTGTGTCTGTGTTTGTTTCCTCTCTTTTTCCCAGCTAACAAACTGTTTTCATGTAAACTCCTCCATGTTGTCTGATATTTGGGGAACGATATGAGTCATACTACTAATCGTTCCCACTGCTATCTGATTGAAAGTTCTCCTTGTCTTCCCTCTCACTTTTGATATTTTTCCAGAACTCCTGCCAATCCCCCGCAATATCATTATTTCCACATACGGGTTCTCAATCTGGTCCCCCGCCTTCTCCACCTGGTCCCACAGACTCACGACCACCTCTCCTTTGTCCATAGATAATCTACCACCAAGAGGTACATTCCTTGCCAGCCTTTCAGCGTGTTCATTCCCCCCGCACTCCAGCATGGCCAGGGCAAGATATTAATATCTTCTATTTGGATGAAGTTGGTGTTGATAACACTGTTCATTGTCGCTCGGTTCTGTAAGCTTTCCACCTTTAATATGGCCATAATGTGTATAGTAATACATATTTATAAATATAAATAGTTTCCAAGACATGTGCATGAACCAATTTTCTTCGATGTTCAGATTTCGAAAAATGAAGAGAAGTAGGGAGAGACCAAGAAAGAAGATACTGGACAGTTTCACATCATGGCATGGAGGAACGTCGGTGTCAGAAATTATAGGAAGCACACGATATAGAAGACTGTGGACAGACGTGATCACCTACGCCACACGGCATGGACTATAAGAAGATTGGCAGTACACGAGACAGAAAGCTGTGGACAGGCCTGATCGCCAACGCCACAAGGCATGGACTATAAGAAGATTGGCAGTACACGAGACAGAAGGCTGTGGACAGACATGATCACCAACGTCAAACGGTATGGATTATAAGAAGATTGGCAGTACATGAGACAGAAGGCTGTGGACAGACATGATCACCAACGCCACACGACATGGACTGTAAGAAGAATACATCACATTTCGAATCTCCCAGAATATCATACAATTTGTTGATGATTGTCTCTGACTGATATGTTGATTAAATTATTAACTAATTCGTTATCTCATATCATCTTGTTCCGCTTGTACCTTGCAACGTCGAGGTGAAACTTAAACAGCGAGAGAGTATCGGTTTTTAAGGGGTTCATAAATGGAAATTCCCATGGACTCTGTCATTCCCTCTGTCCAATATTTACCTGGTCGGCCTCTTCTTCTGGTTCCATTTGTCCTGCTTGTGGTGATATATTGAACTGACTGAATGTTTTCATAATGAGCTGATCGACTGCGTTGTTTGCTCACGATATAAACATGCTCGGCACAGGTCGGGACAGCATCAAGGCCAGCAACAAGAGGAACGACCTGAAGCACAGACAGGAGAAGACGCTTGAAGAGACTGATAACGACTTTTTGAGAAGGTAGTTGTTAAAAGACACAATACGCTAACTGTCGTGAACATTTAGCATAATATAAATTGCATGTCCTTTGCAGAACATTGCAATAAAGCCCAGCTACTATTGCGTGTGTGATTTACTAAGTAGTTTTACCTTCTATAGTTTATCATTGCGTTATGAAGGACTAGATGTTCTAAGTCTAACTGAACGAGAAGTCAACATTTAAGTCAAATTGAATGAGAAGTCAACATTCAAGTCAAATTGAATGAGAAGTCAACATTTAAGTCAAATTGAATGAGAAGTCAACATTTAGGTCAAATTGAACGAGAAGTCAACATTTAAGTCAAATTGAACGAGAAGTCAACATTTAAGTCTAATTGAACGAGAAGTCAACATTTAAGTCAAATTGAATGAGAAGTCAACGTTTAAGTCAAATTGAATGAGAAGTCAACATTTAAGTCAAATTGAATGAGAAGTCAACATTTAATTCAAATTGAATGAGAAGTCAACATTTAAGTCAAATTGAATGAGAAGTCAACATCTAAGTCTAACTGAACGAGAAGTCAACATTTAAGTCAAATTGAACGAGAAGTCAACATTTAAGTCTAATTGAACGAGAAGTCAACATTTAAGTCAAATTGAATGAGAAGTCAACATTTAAGTCAAATTGAATGAGAAGTCAACATTTAAGTCAAATTGAATGAGAAGTCAACATTTAATTCAAATTGAATGAGAAGTAAATATTTAAGTCAAATTGAATAAGAAGTCAACATTTAAGTCAAATTGAATGAGAAGTCAACATTTAAGTCTAACTGAACGAGAAGTCAACATTTAAGTCAAATTGAATGAGAAGTCAACATTTAAGTCAAATTGAATGAGAACTCAACATTTAAGTCAAATTGAATGAGAAGTCAACATTTAAGTCAAATTGAATGAGAAGTCAACATTTAAGTCAAATTGAATGAGAAGTCAACATTTAAATCAAATTGAATGAAAAGTCAACATTTACGTCAAATTGAATGAGAAGTCAACATTTAAGTCAAATTGAATGAGAAGTCAACATTTAAGTCTAACTGAACGAGAAGTCAACATTTAAGTCAAATTGAACGAGAAGTCAACATTTAAGTCAAATTGAGCGAGAAGTCAACAGTTAACCCTAGCTGAACGAGAAGTCGACATTTAAGTTAAATTGCATGAAAAGTCTATATTTGAGTTCAACTGAACGGAAAGTCAACATTCAACTCCAACTGAACAAGAAGTCATCATTCAAATTAAACTGAATGAGAAGTCAAGAATTAAATCCAACTGAACGAAAAGTCAACATTTAAATCCAGCTGAACGAGAAGTCAACATTTAGGTCCAACTGAACAGGTCGGGGCAGCATCTATACAAGCAACAAGAGAAACGCCCTGAAGCACAAACTAGAGAAGCCGCTTGAAGAGACTGACCACTTCTAGAGAAGGTTTGTGTTAGAGGCCGGAATCGTAGGGGTTAGGAATACAATTTAGAATCCGGCAAACCGCGCTCGAAACACAGTTGTGGGCGATTTGGCAGCCGACATACTTGCGTTGGTTTTCATACGATTTTATGAGTGCCGGTCGTTCAGAAAGCAAAGGCAAACTGTGAGACAATTACCAAGAAATCACACACAGCTTAAAATGCTAGGGTTGACTGGGGCCTGTATAGGATATACAACTAACTTTGCGTTAAAGAATTAATACAATAACTGCCATGAGTATTCAGCATTATTTACAACAAGAAAATTACGTGTCTTTTGCAAGAGGTTGAAATTAACCCCAGCCTCTGTCTATAGTAGAGAACATGTTTCCTTTTGCACGTCTTGAGGCAAACTGGACAAATGTTACTAGACATATGATTATAGACAGCTTGTTTAACTGAGTAATGTTACATTCAGTAAGTTGTCATTCTCTACGAAATAATGTTTTCATCGACAGATGGATAAAGTCGGACGGATAGAGACGAACAGACAGAAAGACAGGCAAACAGACGGACGGACGAACTTTATTTTCAAAGGGTCACAAATTGGGCACGCAGGCCCGTTATGCATTCGGCCCTCTTAATCACTCAGCTGTCGTTCATCAATTATGCGTATTACATTCACTCCCTCGCATAAACATACACTTACGCACAATCACAAACTCACTAACAAAGAAAGAGAAAGAGACAGAGGGCGATAAGGACATTTACATAGAGAGGAGTAGAGATATTTACAGAGAGAAGGAGAGACATTTAGAGGCAAACTGACAGACACAAAGAGAGAGAGAGAGAGAGAGAGAGAGAGAGAGAGAGAGAGAGAGCGAGAGAGAGAGAGAGAGAGAGAGAGAGAGAGAGAGAGATGCCGTGTGATAACAGCAAAGGACGTATGTTCCAGGCTGGAGGAGCAGATCGTCCGGGATCAGACCTACTTCGACATGGACGCTCTCAGGTCAGAGTTCTACAAATACGACCAC